>QKWP01000015.1:517988-567910 GCA_003550325.1 Gigaspora rosea | reverse complement strand
GTTCCGACCCCAGTACAACCTTATTTTGGTAGCACTTATTAGATCTTCTCTACCTCCTTACTCGAGACTTGCCAAACAGGTTTCTGTTTTTCTGGTTCCCTGGATTTGCGGTGTAACAAACACCATTGCGCCCGAAAGCTCCCATTCACGATGGTAGGACCAAGGTTACAGGTTTCATACCCAACCAATCTGAGCCACAGTTACCGAACACAGGTCTCTTTTCTATTATCGTCACTAGTGGGATTTGAACTCTCGACCTGCCGCTTGGGGGTGACAACTTGGCAACTTCTCTAAGTCGCCACACCCACTATAAAAAGTTTTATTAGTAACACATTTTCAATTTCTATATAAATCTCATTGTACCATGAAAATCATATGATAAATGATCTACGTACCCCCTACCCTTAACTAATTCAAAATTAAAGAAATATGATATATTTCAATATTGTTAAAAAAAATTCTGATGCGTAGCATATATTTGATATTAATATAATGATATCTATCCAACACACAAACCAGATTATTAAACATGCTATTAATTTTACAGAAATATTTTATGGCTTAATTATTTGTTGTAATTCTCTAATAGCATAGAAAATGTTTCAACATTCTTTAAAAAATCTTTACAAAAATATTGCATTTTGGCTAACATTTTGGTGTCGACTAGGAAAAACCTATAGTTATAGATTATTTCACTGATGCAAAATTCCATTAACTCTACAGAAAAAATCGATATTTTATGACTTAACTTTATTATGTAATTTTTTTGATAAAAACTTATAAAAAGAATTAGAAAAGAGTTCTAACATTTTTTAAAAAGACAATTTCTATTTGAACACGGGTGCAATGTACATGTGTAATGTAAAACCAATCAGTATCCCAAATTTTCGATTATGAAATCACTTATGGAAAAAAAATTCCTTTTTGGGTTTAACTACATTTCGCCCAACCCCAAATTCACCCTACCTTAACCATAAGCAAGGGTTTAATTTTTCGGTTTAAAAATTGGGTTTATTGGTGAGTTATATACACAAATTTGCGTAATAAAATTAATACCCGTGTACAATACACCCTGTGTAAATTAATAATATTCATTTAAAAAATTGTTACAAAAATTATATCATTTATTGTATTTACAGTTATCACTTGTGTGCCACCAGAAAAACCTATCATAGGGTATCATGCTTGTTTTGTTAATTTTTTTAGTAGTTAATAGTAATTGTGTGATTTGTTGTGATTTTTTAATGATCACAGTAATCAAATGGCACAACTCAGTGTCTCCAGTTGAGTCTTTGCAAAAATGCCACATTAATTATCTTAAAATCTTCAAGTTTTTAAAAGTGAATCAGTTTTGATAATTAGAGGCAGAAAGAACGCTACTATTGTTTCATTTTCTTGTCAAGATCTGGCTGGCATAGTGCTGGTACAAGTATAGAAAAATGTTCTTTTGCCTTAATAAAAAATTCATTTTTATAATAGAAACTACATAATATTCACATATTTGTAATTTATTTGATATTTATTTATGATTCATTATCCAAACTTTTAAAACCAATTTCTCTTCATTATTGCGTATATTTATTTAGAACCTTGATATATCACCACTATTCAGGTTTATACAAATTTTCAAAAATAAATATTGTGAAAAAATTATAGAAATATTTCTTTAAATTCGGACATTATTTGACTAAAGAAAAAATGAATGGGTATGTGCTCTTTTTGAAAATAAAAAGAAGCAATTCAAATAGAGATTCTGTGATTAGTGCTCCGAATGGGTCAACCTGAGTGACTCGTTAAATTAATTCATATAATAAAAGCATAGATTGGTCAGAAGTTGTTAAGAAATCTTACAATAATTTGCTTAGCGGGTACTATAGGTTGACCTGTTCGGAGCACTAAATGCAACTTTAAAAATTTTTAAAAAATAATGTTTTTCTTCTATTAAAATTGTAGTTTTATTATCATAAGTACTATCTTTATATGGATTTGCATAAATTTTTTATTTATAATTTTTGATCTGAATGGTTATTGATAGTACAATTTACGTAAATTACAGTGAATAACAATGTAAATTCCTATGTAAAAATTAGGGATGGGTACGGTTACGGTTATAGCCGTTTGTGACCGGCTATAGCCGTAGCGGATTCTAATCGGTCAGAGGTGCTTAGCTGACTGACTAAATTGTAGCTGAGGGTAGGTATTTAGCAATAAATATATAAATATGAAATATAAAATGAATATAATTAATAATATATATATATATATATCACTTTCACTTTAGCAAAAACGAAGGGTTTCGAAAAGAAAATGAATCATTTATTCTCTTCTTCTTTGGTGACGTGCATCTTCATTCCTCTTTCTTTTTTAATTTTAATGACCAACGTATCCTCTTCTAACTTAACCGTTGCACCTTCAATATTGACCCTATTTGAAAAACACATTTATATAAATTAAAAAAAATTATACTTTCAAATATTTTTACAACTTACTCTGAAGAAAATGAAAACTCCAACTCAAACGTCTTCCCCACTTATTTTTTACAATTTTTCCTTGCGTTTGTTTGAACAAAGGTATATCACCACTTATTTTTATTGGTTTATTTGTTAAAGATTTTATCTGGACACTTTTTGTAACTACCTGCGTTTTTAAAATAATAACGTACCTTTGGATTAAAATAAATATTAGTTAATAATATCAAGCGTTAACCACAAATCACAACTTCACATACATACATGTCATCAGAATAGGGATGGGTACGGTTACGATTATAGCCGTTTGTGACCGGCTATAGCCGTAGCCGATTCTAGTCAGTCAAGCTAACCGACTAAATTGTAGCTGAGGGTGGGTATTTAGCAATAAAATTGTGCAGGGTTGCTGTTTTTAACTGATACTTGGTGTAATGCCACGTGATCGGTAGATTCCCCTTGTGTAGGGTGTCCAGGATTATGATACGAGGATGGCTAAATTATGCATGCGGCAAATTGTAAATTATGCAAATTATGCAAGTTTATAGCTTAAAATATGCAGCATATTATGCGATATACCACAAATTATGCAAAATATGCAAAAAATTGCGCGAATTCTCAGATATCTAATATTAGATTTTTTTAAATATCTATTTAGGTTATGTTAACTTGTATATTAATTTAAGTACATTGTACATAGGCCGCTTAAAATTGACCAAAGAAATTTTTAAAAGTGTCATGATTGGTTATTTTGTCCTATCTATCTAGAATTTGGAACCGGTTTTATTTTTCATATGCTAAACTGATCAACTCGGTTTAAACTAGTGAAAAAATACATCGGTTCCAACTCTAACTTTATTCTATTTTGAGCAATTTCATTGGCCAAAAGATTGTACACTCCATATTATGTGAATTATTATGCGGAATGGCCCAAATTATGCAAATTTATGTGACGCATAATGTGTATGCGGTACAGGTCAAATTATGCGCGGACACCCTACCCTTGCGTAACATCACCTGACTGGCTAGTCTGTGTAACCCTCTGATCAGCTTATTAGTGTCCATATGCTGTTTTCGAATAGATCGACACGGATCAGTCCGATAAACGGAAAATCCCGTAAAGACTATAAGGATTATGCAAAAGCATAATATGCGCATAATTTACCAAATTTTCACATCGCATATGCTTCGCATAATTCGCCAAAAAAAAGCACTCATATCACGTGGCTGAAATCTGATTGGTTGTTGGGAGACGTTAACTTCATTTGGCAAATACTTAATTCGTAATTTGGTGGCAGAAAGTAAATTCCAAAAAGTTCCGATGTAGAAAATGAATGAACCTAAATTACGAGCATAGTTGAGGTAAAAATATTCAGCAAGTGTCCGAAAAATTTCAAAATTCTGAAGAATGTGATTATTGCAGATCAGTATAGGTGAGCAAATCCGTATAGTATAGGCCAAATTTAAGATCTATATTATACCGATCAGCTATAATTCCTAACCCTAACCCTAACACTGGATCAGATCTTAAATTCGGCCGGATCTGCTCACCTATACCATACTGATCTGCGAAATACCTCCGAAGAATAGAACTAATTACGTACAATAAAAAAAATCGCATTAGGCCACGCAAAGTTGATTTTTCGTTTTGCATTACCCGCTGTCCCATTTTTTCAATTTGTTCAATTTTTTTTTTTTTTTTTAGATCCCAATTGTGCCAATTGTTCGATTTTTGACATCTATTTTTTCTCACAACGTTAATAATTGAATGAATTCTAAGTGTGGCAAAAAATTTATTCCAATAATTATTTTCATCCGGTGTCACCCGATGGAGACCTTAATTTCCTGTAATCGTCCGATAGGACTGACAGGAAAAATATGACTGCCGGCCCAATTATTTGATTCCTTGTTGAGCAAAATGAAAAATTAGCCTTATATAACCTTAAATGTGAACATTATTTAAATTAAAACTAAAAAAAAAAAAAAAAAAATCCGCTCGTCCCGACATGTAATGCAAAATGAAAAATCAACTTTGCGTGGCCTAATCGATCGCATAATTTTAAATTTATTTCGCATCCATCGCATAATCAACCTCAGTTCGCCCGCATAATTTACCTCATCGCATCGCATAATCCTGGACACCCTACTATACAATCATCACATCACGTGAAATAATGCATACGTCATTTGTTTACTTGCGCTAACAAAAATTGGCCTAAACTAATCTGTAATCTCAATTATCTCAAGAATGACTAAACCAATTTTGATGATCTAGCTGTCGTTAGAATCGGAAGAATTGGCTCTACAACTTTAATTAAAGGATCAAAGAACCTTTACATAGTAAAATAATTGATCGGCTATAGTCGGCTATTAACCGATATGACCGACCGCACTTAGCCGGCAAATATGCCAATAGTCGATAATAACCGACCAAAACTGACCGTAACCGACCGAAACCATCCCTAGTAAAAATATTACCGACCAGGCTACTTGCAAAGTGCTCGGTTTTATTTTTCTTTGTTTAAACCGGTGAAATGACCTCTGTAAAATTCTAATCATGAGCTGTTACCGGGCTTGTCATTTGTACCTATTGTAATGCCGATATACAACAAATTCCAAAATGGATAGATTTGATCATTTAAAAATGTCACTTTTAACAGAGTAAAAAATTCCCTCATGCTTTAAGCGTTTAGCATGCGATGAAATCAACTTTTCTCCCCCCTTATCTATCTCTTTGCAAGGTCATGCAAAAAGCTAACTGTCACTACCGCAAGTTTGGGATATTCCGTAAAAATTGCTTACATTTGGTCTCAATCGTCTGTCAATAAATCAATTACTTCTCTTTTGCCTTCTAAAAATAATATAACAATTATTGGATAAATTTTCGCAGGCAATCTGCTTGCAAAAGTATATTATTTAAGGGGATTGAATTTATAATTTAATTTTTTAATTGGTTAAACTGCTTCATCTGATTAATTCGCCACCATCCTGGCACACGATCAGAGTGTGCAAAAGGGGTGGCAATCAATTAATCGACAATCACTTCATCGACATAACATTTCACCGACAATTATTCACTGACACGTTCATTTTACCGACAGTTTATTTCACCGAAGCTCATTGCACCGACAAAGTAATTCTGGTCATTGTCGTTAGGGTCAGAGTAGAATTAGGTAGAATTAGGGCTAAGGTTAGGGTACTTTTTGAAAAAAAACTTGTCGGTGAAATGAACTTCGGTGAAACAAACTGTCGGTAAAATGAACTTGTCGGTGAGTATTTGTCGGTAAAATGTTATGTCGGTGAAGTGATTGTCGGCAAAATAATACGGACCCGTGCAAAAGTTTGCCAATTTCCATATGGGCGAAAATATTCAGTTAAAACACTATGATTATTAAAAATTAGTTGATATAATGATAACGATTAGTAAATATGCGCAAAAATTTATAAGTGCTTAGGTCAAAATCAGGTATAAAAATTTATAAGCAACCAGTTTATATACGATCAAATAGTTACATTTATTCTCAATAATCATGCAATTTCACATAAATGGTTGGCATAAATTTTTTTTAACGTCATCACTCATGATAAATAATTTCCTGAAATTTTAATATTTTGCATTAAAAAGATGGAAGTACGCACGTACTCCGAAGCTATAACCAATGTGATATTATAAAGTGCGTTTTTGCCTATTTTTTAAATTTCTGTTAAATAACATAAATAATGTCTAACCTAATTTTGTTTGTGATTTCAATAAAATGTCAGAAAAATAATATAAGATGCATTTTATACTTCGGGCTAATATTAAATTGATGACTTTTTATGTGTTAACATTTAAATCTATTAAACATCGTAACCTGTTTGTTTAGCTACCTAACCTTTGTTTATTTGATACCCGAATCGTAGAAGTTAACTTATATTTATGTATCATTTATCTTTTTCATAAAGTAAAATATTGTATTTCAAATCGTATTTCGAATAATTAATACTATAAATACATAATTGATGACACTAAAAAGATACCAGGCTTCGGGTTTTTAAATTGTGCGAACCAATTTTCACGGATAACTAATTTACCTACAGCTGTTTCACTGACGAAGTTTGTCCAGATTTCGATTAGTGTTAGCTAGAAGCAGATTAGGCCCGTTAATTTTATAGCTTAATATACTCTCCGAATTCTGGAACTCGATAAAATGAGTCAGTGAAGTGTAAATTTTTAAAAGCCTAAAATCTGCGACTTCTAGTAGCACTATTTTCCATCGTGATGAAGATATTAATATAAAATAAATTATTTATGACTAAGATTATAGCCAGCGTTTTTTTAAAGAATTTACATGCACAAATTAATAATTTTTATAACAGAAAAATTGTATTGCATTGTTTCTTGTTTATTAAAAAAATTTATTTGCGCTGTGCATATATGTGCAAGCTAATTTTAAGTCCTAATTACAGTTATCATTGAGATTTTTTATGCAATGAATTAAAACTGGGTGACAGAAACACTTTTTGAATATCATTATATATTAAAACCAAGAAACTTTACAATCATTAATTTTAATATTTTTTGAATCATCTTAATGAGACGATACAAATAATATTAAAAACAATAATTGTTAGGTTCATGATAACTTTTAAAAATAATGTAGATATCAAAAAGTGTGATTTCCTTTCCGTCACTCATATATTAAAAAGAAAAAACATAAAAAAATTAATTAGAAAATTTATTTCATATCTTACGATGGTATATCATTGTACAAATACCATTAAACGAACAAAAAAGTTAACTAAGATATGTTTTTCGGCTGAAGAGAATAAGCTTATATATAGTTCAAAACTGCTATTATACGTACAAGTTTGATTAATTCTACTGACATCATTTAAAACATATCTATATATTATTATGATTTTTATGAGTTTGAGACTATAAATGTGTTGTTAAATGTTCTTTAATTTCAATTGTTTCAACGTGCTGAAAACTTTAAATATTTAAAATGAGACCTTTTTATATGAAATGATGTTTATAGAAAAGCTTTGTCGAAAAAAAAATATTATTTTTTATCTTTCTCTAATTCGTTAGGTTTTTAATAAAAATATGGGCTGTAACATTTTTGGGTGCTAGTATTTTGGGAAGGCTCTTTGTACAAACACTGCTCTGACTATTTTGGGTCTTAAAGATAGTAAACTTTGACCTGACAAAGGAAATCCATTATTTGTGTTTTTCTGCAAAAATACAACTACGACTTTTTTTGTATCTTAAATAAAATATCTTAAGCTCTGAATGAGGAAAGCAACATCGAAGACTCTGCAAAAACATAAATCTAATTTCATTGAATCTTGGAAAGAACGAACAGGTTCCTGAAGAATAATGTCGCTAGCAGGGGCCCTTTATATGAACACTATCTTAACTTTTTTGAACCCTTAGTTTAGGGACCTCAATCTCTCATTTACAGCTGTTTCATAAATTCTGGGACAAAACCGATTCAACCTCATTCTAAGAATCGTTAACTTTTCGTAAACCTTTTCGCTTTCCTTAGAACTTCGATACAGAGACAGTAACGTAATTTCAGAAAACTTAAGTGATTCTTAAAACGAGATCTAAGAAGTTTTTGGAGTAAATTTTTTGGTGTTCCAGGATTTATGAAAACAGCTGTAATAAATCCGAGTAAAATTTTAATTCATCGGTACAATTAGACTTTCTCAAACGGTTCACTTAATGTGATCTGCTAGTGTTACAGTAGTCAATGATTTGATTTCATCGTTTTAAAGTTTTTGCAGAAAATTCATTGTGTGAAACATGTATTTTAAATAATTATATAAAACAAAGAAAATTTTATTTCGGGTCTAGGTTTTCTGATCTAAATGATTATTACAATAATTTTAATCAATTAAACCGGACTATTAAACATAGGAGGCAATTGGAATTAATAAAATGTCTATGTTCAAAATTTGTGAAAATTTAGTTGAAAAAGAATAGAAATTTTATTATATTGCCAGGCAAAAAACTACAAGATTTTTTTTTTAAAAAAAAAACTCCTTAACGATATCGCCATTGGTATTCTTTTCCTTTATTTATCTAACATGGCCTATTATTTTACATTACAAATACTGCCGTGCATAAATATATACGTATTATTATTACTATTATTATTTTATATTTTATGAAAACTACAAGATTTAAAGCACTAATTGTTATTCTGCTTGGTTAACAAATTAACAAAATTTAGCATAATAATAGATATAAGAAAATTAGTGTGGATTCTATGGAAATGTTTTTTTTTTAAGTGAAAACAACTTAACTTAAATTACGATAAGTTATCATTTTTAAGTAAATTAGCGATTTGTCAAGATTATTATATGGTTTCGAAAGATTTAATTGTAATTTTACTACTCTAGTTATAATTAAAAGATACAATAATTTCAATGGTTTAAACACTAAGTATACTTGACTTTGAAATATATTTACTGATAAATAATTTGAACAAAATATAGTTGATCATGTTATTTAATCATTAACTATAAAATAAAAATATCATTGATTAATAACCATTTTTATATATTACAGAATATCAAATATTATACATACGTGAAATATCGTCATCAGATATTGAAAAGTCAATTGTGGTAGAATCTATAAAATAAAGTAAATTTTTATTATTTAAAATTGAACATATTATAATAAATGTAAGTATTTATTTTACCACAAATATTTCGCAATTTTACAGGCGGAATGAATGAAGAATTAATTGGCTCGGAAGTTAAGCAGTTTACTTGTAAGTTTATCTTTAGGACAAATTGGCAATTCAGTTGATAATGTTGGAATAATTGCATCTGCAGATTGGAATGCTTTTAATATTGCTAATTCATCTTTATCTTTTGCTGTACCGTTATATACAATCTTACGCCATCGTGAAAATTCATCATAGATATAAGGTGCAGTTGGTCTATTAGAAGGATCAGCATCCATACATTGATTGGCTAATTTGATATAAAATTCAGGGGTGCCTTTAGCAAGTTCAGGTCGTAATCCATTACATATTTTAATAGCCAACGCTTCATCATACTCAATATTGTAATGAGGTGGTATTCCTGAAGATATTTCAGCCATAATGACACCAAAACTATAAATATCTGCTGCTATTGTATATGGTCGTCTGTTTAATACTTCAGGGGCAACATAAGGTAAAACTCCATAAATACTATCTTCTAAATCAGATTCATCATTCTTTCTAGATAATCCTAGACCGGTTATATAAGAGATTAGATTTCCATTAATATATTGATTTTGCAATATATTTCCGCTATGAAAATCTCCATGAAAATATCCTGCTTCATGAACTTTTTTTAAATTTTTCGATATATCAACAAGTTGCTTTAATTTACTTTTCCAATTAAGATCTCTAAAATTTGATAAGTGAAACTTATGAAGGCTTCCTTTATTTGCATATTGAAATACCATCAAATATTCATTATTTGTTGTATTTTGAGTTAGTCCATACACTTCAAAATTACTACCCACTAATCTGAGTTCCGTGTAATTTTTAAACTAGTTATTTCAATGAATTTATAGTGTTAATAATTTATTTATATTAGGGATAAATAAATCATTTTAACTTACTTCTCTTGGAAAATTCTTTCGTGAACAGGATAATGTTTTAAGTGCAACACATGATGGTGAACGTGATTGTATATATTCTGAAACTTTCCTTTTACCATCTAACCATGTTGCTGAAAACACTGAGCCAAATCCTCCTTCACCAATCTTTTGAATATTACCTAATCTACTGAAAGGAATCCATTCGATTGCGTCTTTGTAGTTTGTAGCTTTAAATTGAAATTCTTTAATACAATTATCGACATCTTTATTACCACTTGTCCATCCTTGTGCTGTTTTCTGAGGGTCACATAATTGACACCAAGCGTATGATGTGTTGTCTTGTTTGCAACTTGCACATTTTCCATTAAAATCATTTCTTTTAAAATAAACCAATATGTACTTGTCTGTTGAAGTGTCTTGAGTTAGTCCAAATACTTTAAGGTTATTATCCTTTGATTGCATGAGCTATTTGAATTTATAAATAAATAGAATATATTCTTAAATAAAAAAATTGATCTAATGGACAATAAAACAAAGTTTAGCTTACCCTGCTCAGAAACTCTAATAAATTTTTAGTTTCATGTAATATTTTAAGTTTTACTCTGTATGATGCAATACGTGACTGTGTGGGCTCTTTAATATCTTAAATTAACCGTACATCATCTAACCAGACTGCTAAAAACTCTTCACCAACTTTTTGAATGTTATCTAATCTATTAAAAGGAATCCATTCGATTACGTCTTCATAGTTTATTGCATTAAGTTGTAATTGTTTGATGCAATCATCGATATTCTTATTTCCACTCGTCCATCCCTGTGTTGTTTTCTCAGGATCGCATGTTCGACACCAAGCTTTTGAGGTATTACTTCGGTTGCAATTTGCACATATTCCATATTCTCGAATTCTTTTAGAACCAAATTCATCAAATACCAACATAAATTCATTTGTGGTTGTGTTTTGAGTTAACCCATAGAAACTATTATTTTCTAATTGCAAATGATTTTTAAACTATAAATATTTATAATATGTATAATAGATGTTAAGTATATATTTTTATTAATTAAATATCTAAATATAATAAAACTATAAAATATTTAATAAATTTTGTGATCTGGTCAATGTTTTAAGCTTCACTATATATGGTGTACGCGATTGTGTGTATCCTTCAAACTTGTCACCTGAAACGAATCTTTTACCATCTAACCACGTTGCTGAAAAAATGGCCCCAAATTCTCCATCAATTTTTTGAACATTATATAAACTATTGTAAGGAATCCATTCGATTACATCTTCATAGTTCGTGGCTTTAAGTTGAAATTCCTTAATGCAATCATCGATATCCTTATTTCCACTTGTCCATCCTTGTGTTGTTTTCTGAGGATCACATGTCTGACACCAAGCCTTTAATGCTTGCAATTTGCACACTTCCCATATTCCTTATATCTTTTAAAATCAAAAACTAATATATAATCTTTTGTTACGGTGTTTTGAGTTAGTCCACATACTATACGATTACTATCTGTTGATTGTATAAGACCTTTAAACTTATAATGATAAATTATAAATGTATGTATAATATTAGTAAGGCAAATATGAATAAACAACAAATATATGTACAATATATTCATAAAGCAAATATGTTTAAATAACAAGCAATTTTATCTTACTCTATCTAAAAATTCTAATGAATTTTGAGAATCATGTAATATTTTAAGCATCACTTTACATGATGATACACGTGACCGTATATTTTTATATACGTCTCCTACATATCTCACACCATCTAACCAGGTTGCTAAAAATTCATCACCAATCTTTTGAATATTCTCTAATCTATTAAAAGGAATCCACTCGATTGCATCTTCATAGTTCATGGCTTTAAGTTGAAATTCTTTAATACAATCATCGACATCCTTATTTCCACTCGTCCATCCTTGCGTAGCTTTCTGGGGATCACATGTTTGACACCAAGCCTTTGATGTGTTATATCGGTTACAATTTGCACATTTTCCATTCTTAATTTTTCTTACGGAACCAAATTCATCAAATACTAGCATATACTCATTTGTTGTAATATTTTGAGTTAGTCCATATACCTTAAGTCCGCTATTCTTTAGCATTACATAATCTTTAAACTATTAAATATATAAATGTGAATTAAATTCAATCAATATACAATAGTAAATACAATATTTTAATGCTTCATCTTACTTCATTTAACATATCTAATAAATTTGGTGATCTAGTTAATGTTTTAAGCTCGACTTTATATGTAGATATACGTGACTGCATAAATTCATCAACTTCGTCGATAGTTACATATCGTATTCCATCTAGCCATGTTGCTAAACATCTATCGCCAATCATTTGAATTCTATCTAATTTATTAAAAGGAATCCATTCTATTACGTCTTCATAGTTTTTAGCTTTAAGTTAAATTTCTTTAATACAATAATCGACATCTTCGTTTCCACTTGTCCATCCTTGTGTAGTTTTCTGAGGATCACATGTTTGACACCAAGCTTCTAATGTGTTATATCGATTACAACATGCACATTCTCCATACGAAACATCTCTTTCGAAACCAAACTCATCAAATACTAACATATATTCATTTGTGGTTGTGTTTTGTGTTAATCCATAAACACTTCTAAAATCACAAATAATTTCACTATCTAATTGCAAGTAATTTTTAAACTTATCAAAATACATAATGTACATATAATAGCAATTAATTATATAGCCTTACTAATTAAATAATCTTATATAATAAAATAACCTTACTTCTTTTAAAAGATTTAATAGATTTCGTTGATAAGCCAATATTTTAAGCTCCACTTTATGTGTGCCTCCATTATTCCACCCTCCATCCAGCCATGTTGCTGAAAATCTATCATTAATCTTTTGAATATTATCTAATCTATTAAAAGGAATCCACTCGATTACGTTTTCATAGTATGTAGTTTTAAGTTGAAATTCTTTAATGCATTTATCGACATCTTTATTACCACTTGTCCATCCTTGTGCTATTTCTTGAGGGTCACATGTTTGACACCAAGCTTTTGATGTGTTATATCGGTCGCAATTTGCACATTTTCCATTCTCGCCCTTTCTTTTGGAACCAAATTCATCAAATACCAACATATATTCATTTGTGATTGTGTTTTGAGTTAATCCAAAAACGCATTCGCTTCCTAATTGTAAATGATCTTTAAACTACAAAATTTTTATAATATGCATAATAGAAGTTAAACATATAACTTTACTAATTAAATAATCTACGTATAATAAAATCATATAATATCTTACATCATTTAAAATAATATTTAATAATTTCTGTAAACTAGCCAACGTTTTAAGTTCCACTTTATATGATTGTATACGTGACTGTATGTATTCATGTTTCTTCCCATCACCATCTAAACGTCGTTTTCCATCTAGCCATATTGCTGAAAATCTATCACCAATCTTTTGAACATTATCTAATCTATTAAAAGGAATCCATTCGATTACGCCTTCATAGTTTGTAGCTTTAAGTTGAAACCCTTTAATGCAATCATCGACATCTTTATTACCACTTGTCCATCCTTGTGCTGTTTTTTGAGGGTCACATGTTTGACACCAAGCTGGTGATGTGTTATATCGGTTGCAATTTGCACATTTTCCATTCTTGCCCTTTCTTTTGGAATCAAATTCATCAAATACCAACATATATTCATTTGTGATTGTGTTTTGAGTTAATCCAAAAACTCTTTCGCTTCCTAATTGTATATGATTTTTAAGCTACAAAATTTTTATAATAGAAGTTAAGTATACAACTATTAATTAAATAATCTACGCATAATAAATTCATAAATATCTTACATCTTTTAAAACATTTAATAAATTCTATGAACTAGCCAATGTTTTAAGCTCTACTTTATATGATGATGTACGTGATTGTGTATATTCCTTTTTCAGCCCATCACCATCCACACATCGTTTTCCATCTAACCATGTTGCTGAAAACTTATCACTAATTTCTTGAACATTATCTAATCTATTAAAAGGAATCCATTCGATTATGTCTTTATAGTTTGTAGTGTTAAATTGAAATTTAATGCAATCGTCGACATTCTTATTACCACTTGTCCATCCTTGTGCTGTTTTTTGAGGGTCACATGTCTGACACCAGGCTGACGATGTGTTAAACCTGCTACAGCTTGCGCATTTTCCATTATCCTACTGTCTTTCAAACCCAAATTCATCAAATACTAACATGTATTCGCTTGTTGCGGTGTTTTGGGTTATTCCATATACTTTAAGCTTACTACTCATAAATCGCATGGGATCTTTAAACTTATATAACAAATAGAACATAAATACATTCTTAGATGAAATAAAAAGCGTAATTAACAAATAAAAAACTTACTTCTTTTAAAAAGTTCAATGAGATTTGATAACCATGTAATATTATAAGATTCACTCTATATGATGGTGTACGTGATTGTGCGCTTTCCTGCAAATTTCCCTTGTCATCATATACGCGTGAAATTATTCGTATACCATCTAACCAGTTTGCTGAAAATTCTTTCTCAACCTTTTGAATATTATCCAATCTATTAAAAGGAATCCACTCAATTACATTCTCATATTGTGTATCTTTAAGTTGAAATTCCTTAATGCAATCATCGACATTCTTATTTCCACTCGTCCATCCTTGCGTAGCTTTCTGAGGATCACATGTTTGACACCATAAAGATGTGTTATATCGGTTGCAATTCTCACATTTTCCATTCTCACATTTTCTGATTTTACCAAATTCATCAAATACTGACATTTATTCATTTGTTGCGGTGTTTTGGGTTAGTCCATATACTTTAAACTCGAAATTATTTAACTGTATTTCGTTTATAAACTTATTAAAATATTTACAGTTATATAAATATGTATTAAAATAATAACAATTTATAATAATAATTTAATTCTTACTTCTCTTAGCATCTCTAGTAAATTTGGTGATTTAGTTAATGCTTTAAGCTCAACTTTATATGATGATATACATGACCGTGTGTATTCATGTCTCTGTTCATCCTCGTCCACACACCGTTTTCCATCTAGCCAGATTGCTGAAAACTTATCACCAATCTTTTGAACATTTTCTAATCTATTAAAAGGAATCCATTCGATTATATCTTCATAAGAACTGGTTTTAAGTTGAAATTCTTTAATACAGTCCTCGACATCCTTATTTCCACTTGACCAACCTTGTATTATTTTCTGAGAGTCACATGATGGACAACAAGCAAAAGATGTGTTGTATCTGTCGCAATTTGCGCACTTTCCATATTTTATATTTCGTTCGAAACTAAATTCATCAACCATCATCGTAATTCTAAGTATAGAAAAATTTTAATGTTAATTACCAACTCAAACTAGATCGGGATATATATATATAATGGAATGTAACACAAAATGCCATTTAAGAAATTATATTAGAATGAGGAATCGATTTTAATGGCAAAACCTGCATTCAAGAATACACAGTAATCATATTTAGAAATCAAAAATATATATAAGTTCTTTTATATTGGTTTTCAATTTATAAATTATAAATATTGCTTTTACTTCGGGCCAATATCTAACGCTAGTTTAAAAATATGGTGTATTTCAATGTTGATTAAAAAAAAAATCTGATACGTAGCATATGTTAATTAATATAATGATATCTATCCAGCACACAAATATAGATTATTTCCACTACTGTAAAATGCCATTAATTCTGCAGAAATATTTTGATTAACTAGCTGCTGTAATTCTCTGATAACATAGAAAAAAGTTCCAACATTTTTTAAAAAAAATCTTTACAAAAATATTGCATTTTGGTTAACACTTATCATACGGATATCAAGTTAATTTTCAGTCTAATGTTTTGGTAATTCTGTGATTTGTTGTGGTTTGCAATGATTCAGTAAATCAAAAGGTATAGCTACGTGAGGCTCTGCAAAAATACCTCTTTAATCATAAAACTTCATGTTTTAAAATCGTACCACTTTTGATGATTAGTGATAGGAAGAGCACTGCTATTGTTTCTTTTCATGCAAACCCTATGAAAAAAAAATTTTCGGAAAAACATGGAAGCTGAACGCGGAAACATAAGTAAAAATATGTAGAAAAATACGTAAAATGTACACTTTCCGTGTTTTTGGACAGGAAAACACGCCGTATTTTCCGTGTTTTCTAAAACACGGAATGTCCTTTTCCGTGTTTCAAAATACAGAGTATTTTCCTGTCCAAAAACACGGAAAGTGTACATTTTACGTATTTTTTACATACTTTTACGTATGTTTCCGTGTTCAGCTTCCATGTTTTTCCGAAAATTTTTTTTCATAGGGAAATTAAACAAAAATTTTTGATTTTAAAAAAAAATCATTGTTATATACTGTGTTTCAAATCGGATTAAACATCCGGTTGATCTAACTGTTTTGATAAATTCTGGGACACATTGAAAAATTGTGTTGACCGAATTGATAAGTAAAAATAGGTCCAATCTCGTTCAATCCGGCCCACTCCGAATTTTCTGGGTAAAACTTATCCGTCGGTTGGGATCGATCAAAATCCGAATCCGATCTGATTTGAGTTTTTTTTTCGATCATATGAACATATTATTTTACAGTTTTATTAGCTATACATATTTCTGTATTTGATATTCATTTTCCAAACTATTAAAACCAAATATTTCATTATTACGCATGTTTAATTAAGAACTTTGATGGGATACCGTTATTTTGGTTTATAAAAATTTTTAAAAACAAATATTATGAAAAAATCAAAAATATTTATTTGCATTCGAACATTACAAGCTAAAGAAGAAATGAATGTGTTTGTGTTTTTTTAAAAAAAATAAAAAGAAAAGATTCGAGTAGAGATGCTGTAATTAGTGCTCTGAACGGGTCAACCAGAGTGACTCGTTAAATTGATTCATATAAAAAAAAACATAGATTGGTCAGGAGGGTCTTAAAAAATTTCATAATAATTCTGTTTAGCGGGTAATTTGGGCTGACCTGTTCGGAGCATTAAATGCAATTTAAAAATTTTAAAAAATGAGTTTTTTTTTTTCTATGAAATTGTAGTTTTATTATTATAAGTACTATCCTTTAAATGGACTTTATGACAAATTTATTTTTAATTTTGATCTAAACAGTTTTTGATAGCACAATTTGCGTAAATAACAGTGAATAACAATGTAAATCCGCAAAGTGCTTGTTTTCATTTTTCTTTTTTTAGGCCGGTAAAATAACCTTTGTAAAATTCTAATCACGAGCTGTTGTCGGAATAAAATTATAATTAAAATGCGATAAATTCCAAACGGATATCCATAATTTGATCTGATCATTTATGATAAAAATGTCACTTGTAACGAGTAAAAAAATACATACAATTATTGGATATTACTGTATTTAAGGAGCATTGAATTTATTGCTTAATAATTAGAATTTTTTTTTTTTAAATTGCTTCGGGGAGCTGATTAATGCTTTACCATCCAAAAGTTGTGTCAGGCTTTTATTTTAGCTGATAAATAATATCCTTGAATTTTAATCTTATACATTTAAAGGATTAGAAAGTACTCCGAAGTTCTAGCCAATTTGGTGTTATAAAGTGCGCCTTTTCCTATTTTTAAGTTTCTTACTGTAAATAGCATAAATAATGTCTAACCCATTTTTCTGTTTGTGATTTTAATAAACAGTTTAAAAATATTGTAGAAGATACATTACATACTTCGAGCAGTATTTAATTTAAGACTTTTTAAGGGTTATAGCTGTCTGATAAAAAGTTTGCTGAATGATTTTTCAGTCGATTCGGATAAGTTAGCATGATTTAATATATAAAAAGCATATACAGTCAATTTGGACACAACATTTTTATTTCAAACTTTTTTTAAAAAATTTATTGTAGAGTTCAACTTAGTAACATAGCAAATTACTCTAAAAATTTTTTTACTATTCAAAAATTATTAAATTTTGTTGAATATTTGCGTAACATGTTTTTGTACATTTAGTTTGTAAAAACTTATGGAAATGACGTTATTGTCAACTAATAAATCTTGATAAGAAATATAAAGCACCGGTTATAAATTAGATTTTTATAATAAATACAGTATATTACATGAATAATTGTATAATCAATAATTTGGACTAATGGCTTAACAATATAACTCAAGCTGAGATACCATTAGTAAAATAATCTCTATTAACTTTATTTTTTCTTTTCAAGTTTCAAAATTTATATAATTAAAATGTTTAATAAATTTGTAAAAAAAAATATATATTATACATATAAAAAATATTACTTTTTATTCGTATATCTAAATTGATATATAGCCTTCCAAGTTGTCATAAGACCAATTTTCGTTCTAATTAAAGTTACACCTATTGTAACTCGAATACAGTCAGATTTTTCTTTTCTTTAGCTATGCATAATTTACAAACTCATTAAATATTTATATGATATGAATTTAAAAAAAAAGGCAATATACAACAGTACACTACAATAACATTAAATATTTTAACTTACTTCTTTAACGTATCTAACAAATTTTGTAAACTAGCTATTACTTCAAATACGCGATCGTGTATATCTAAATTTATGTCCAGCTTTCTTATTATAATTTATAAAGTATATCGTATTCCATCCAACCATTTGTATATATATTATATTTATTTTTTAAATTTTCATAATCAGCCATAACCTGTAATTCTGTAATTCTAAAATGAAAATTTTCTAATCATGGTTATATGTAATGTGACACACTATTGACTATAATACCTCCTATTAAAAAGATCCAAGTAGAATAGATGGTCATTATTCAGGAAATTGAAAAAGACTCTATCATAGTACTTCTACAATAATTAGTATCCGAGGTGCTATAGTCAGTGGCATACGGTATTCATGCACACAATAACATTTTACTAAAAAGAAGTCACATCACATCATTGTTTAAAATCAACACATTATGGTTGTACTCTCGAGAATTTAGACCAAATTTAATGTTAAGAGGTTATATTGTTAAAATGCAGTAACTTAAGAATTCTATTTAATGAAATATCTGATTGGCTACCTAGCATTATCGAAGATATAATCGAAGATAGGAAATTATTTATACTTTGAAGCCAAATACAAGTTCTTTTAAACTGTGTTGGTTCTCAATTACAAATTATAGATTTTTTTTTTTTTTATGGACCAATATCACTAACATTATTCAAATTAGAGAAATTTTTGCTGTTTCCCCAGTAAACCGTGAATAGAGGCAACTGCTAATGTTAGTTGAAGGTTGAAGCTTATTATTTATAGGCCGAGTAAATCGCCACCCAAAAAATTTCGAATATCATATAAGTTTGATTTTCGTTTTGTATTACCTGGATTTCAAAAAAACACAATGGAGGTTTAAAAATTTGGGTCAGCAGTAATGCAAAACAAAAATTATCTTTGTGTGGCCTAACATATGTTGATAATAATAATGATAACAATTTCGGTATGTTATATAAAATTCAAATAATACGTACACAGTGTACAATTGACAAATATGAAAGCCAAAAAATCCAAGTTTCATTTTGTAACAAATAACATTATTGAAGAAAATCTACCAAAACAAAACCGTCATTGCACAAATTAAAGGATTATAATAATAAATGAGGTGTCATGTTACATACATTTTGAAAATCGTAATCATAATTCTAAAATAAAAATTACAAGTGCTATTATTGCCAGCTTTTATAAATGCTTTAGATTTCATTGTTTTTAAGTTTCACGAAATTTAGCTCTAGGTGGCGATTTTACTCCGATCATATTAATAATATAGTCTATTTAAAAGATGAAATAATTATTAATAACATTGGGTCAAGCTTTTTATAATACCAGCAGGTGATATAGTTTAAACTATTCAAAGATTATAATCTATTGAAACCTAACGCAAGATTACCGTTATATATTTTCGTGACACAATCATTCGCCACTGGCGATTGATAAAAAAAAGGAGGCTAAAAATACATGCAATGTTACGCAAATCGGCGTAATTTTACATATGTGCGGTCTAGGTTAAATGTAAAAATAGAACTGTAGAGTTATTAACCTAAAAATTCGCTAAAAAATTTGCTATTAGATTTAGGAACAGATTCGTTATTATGCAAGGCTAGAAAAAATAAATAATACAAAAAATTCTTCAGGATAACTTTTTCTGAAGACGAAGTAGTTTCTGATTCTTTTCTTGCACTTTTTTTTGCACTTTAAATTTGATTGTCCACCAAAATGTTTAGGGTGGTTGCGCTAGGACGGTTATTATGTAAAATCTTTTTTGACCAGAATTTATAGCCAAATGCTGCCCAAAAGTTTGATCACACGATATTAGACTAAACAAATCACTAATCCTGCTGATTATATGGTTTTATTTTTCCGATCATGTCAAATAATTTCAAGGGTTTAGCTGACCAAAATTGTCTAGCTCAATGTACTAACAGTAAAAATGAATCCAAATTGAATTTATATTCACATTTCAATATAAATCGGGCCAAGCTCTTTGAAGTAATTCTCATCGAAAAAAAATTCCTTCTAAAATCATTCAGATAGCGCATAAATTTTAATTTTATTATAAGTGATACATTAATGAATATGCTAGAAAATTTTAAATGTTCAAAAAATATACAATATGCAAACAATCAAAAAAAAAAAACATGCATAATACAAAGTTTTAAAAGGAATAAACATTATCTCACATAATTAATAAGAAACAACACTAACGTTAAGATTACAATTACTCTGATGATCTTGTCTAGCCTGCAAAAATGCACCTAAACGAACAGCTAATAGTCCACAACAAATTGATATAGTAGCAATGACAAATTTTTTCCAGCCTGGTGTGGAAGGCAAATAAATGCGTTTTGTAGGGTAATTGCTTGTAGAGTGAGTATCTACATATACATAATACATATAAGCCGGATAGGTGACTGCATAGGTTAATGTTGACAAAATTGTGCTATTATTTTTTTTTTTTTAAAAAAAAAAAAAAAAGTCAAAACTTTAGAAATATGGAGTAAATTATACATAGTACTCAAATTTAACAATACTTACGGAAGTAGATCTTCAATTGAAACTGTGGCAATGAGGTTACCAACATTATGGAAAGCTGAAGCAAAAATTAATATTAAAAGTTGACATGGATGATGAACAAAACCATATTGTTGATCATAAAAATGGTCATCAGGGTTTGCCTCCTCGTTAGTAAGAGGTATACGTTCAGCACCATCACCATGTTTAAGTTCATATTTAGTGTTCAAGTAAATACGGATAAAAGTGATCATAAGTGCATAATCAAAACAAAGACCTATTGTATTATAAATTTAACAGTATTAATAATTTAATTTTAAATTTTAATAAAATAGTTAATAAAAAGATAAAAATGATCATTACCTTGGAATTTGAAAAATACAGCATCATATGGCCAATCGATGAAAAGAGTTCCACAATAAACAAAAATTATATAACACAAAAGAATGCCATAAAATTTAATATTTTTAAGCCTTCCACCAGAACCTATTAAAACCAAAACAACAAATTCGGTAGTATTATGAATCATTCCGAGCGCCACCCAAAATTTACCAGCATCAAATATAAGAAGAGCAAACAAAGTCAACAAGGTATTAAAATTATAAAGAACCAAAAGACGATTAAAGTAGTAAGCTGAAACTGGAGCAGAGTCGTCACTGATAAAATAGGTCTGCAGTTTACGAGTGCTCGGAAGATATGCTGTCCACCTTGCGGCTAAATAACAAGTTATCGCCATCAAAAGACTTGAGAAAAATATAGCACTATCGGATTTGTTGTAATCGTTTCCTTTAATGAATAATTCAATTTGGTTAATATACAATCTTATAAAGAATAATAATATCATAAATGAATATTATATACCTTTGATGGGAGGATGCCATGTTGGATAGCCAAGCGAACGACTTTTATCTTGTGAAAGAGTGGTCTCAGGGACATTCACAAAGGTAAGGAGGCAAAGGAAAAATATAAAAACTGTCAAGGGAACACATTTTGAAGGTTCAAGTTGAGATCCCATTTCGTTTTAATTATTTATTTATATTATGAATTTATTTTTTTTTTCAGATGAATAAGCTTTTCGTTAGATAAGAGTAAAAACGTTCAAAATTCCCGCCGTTTAAATATTCAATCAATTAATGTGTAACTAAATTAACTAAATTCATTAGTCTTCTTTCATATTTACGTACTTTTAGGAACATATAGATCTATGTATATAATATTATTCGCAGGGAATGATTTTCCGTGGAATAACGCGCAAGGGGGAAATTACGAATTTCGACCTAAATTAAGTTTAATTCGGGTCGAACTTCGAAATAACGCCAGTGGGCGTTATTACGTGCAAATATGGTAGCTTTAAATGCATGATACAACCAAATTTCTATTATTGGTTAAGTGACAAGCAAATGTGGTCTCGGTTGAATTTTCACCTTAAAAAGCCCGTCGTTAAACGACATAAGTGGCATAACTTGAATTTACTATTCTATTCGGCAGCATTATCACATGACTTTACGGCCCTTGGAAATACGTAATAATGTTGAAATGTTTTTAATAAAAAAATTGTGTGAAATAGAAGAGACTATTGTAATAAATTAAGTGCCGATTGGTGGCTTTTTTTTTATTTTTTTTGACATTTTCAATTCGATTTAGTTACAATATAATATATAACATGGGACAAATATAAAGAGCTACGCAAAAAACTTATATAACATATCCACCGATTGATTTTAGGGGTCTTTTTTCGATAAACCATTACACAAACTTCTGCTATTAAGTGACGTGAAGAATAACAAACGAAACATTCAAATAAAATAATTTTTGGCCTCTATATGAGATAAATAAGCAATAAATATTTAAAGAACAGCTACGCCAAGCTCTAAAAGGAAGCACTATCACTAGCTGTTAAAGCTTTCAGGTATTTTCGGATAGTGAAGGATCGGTTTGTCATTGAACGATCGGTTGTATAATAGGTAAGGGTGAATGCGGAAGCAATTTTCAGGAAAACTACCTACTTTCAGCTAATAATTAAACATGTAGATATTAAAATGTTCTATATACTTAATTATGGATTAAAAGTAAGTTTAAAAGACCGTTGTTGTAAAAACTCCCTTTGAAATAAATTTTAACAGCAAATAATTCTCGATCATGATTGACTAATTTTGGGGTCAAACCAATCAGTGGATATTAATATTAGAATACTTACATAAAACTTCATAGCCCAAGGTTCTAGTCGGCGAAAAAAAACGAAAAGTTCGTCGATTCTGTATTATTAAATTATTGTGATTTGCAATAGAATTTGGAACCGTTTTTATTTTTTCACCGGGTTTAATCAGTTTAAATAAAGAAGAAATAAAGCCAATTCCAAACTTTAATTTGCAAATTATGCAAAGTGATAATCTAACGTGATCTAAAGGAAGAGCGGCCGCCTCATAACGTCTGCAGTGTTATCAGAATGGTATCATAACGCCGGCTACTGGACAATTAGAAAGTGCAAAATAAAGATAAAAACAACAAAGCACAAACAAACTAGAGATATTCAATCATGCTAAAAGGTCAAGATACCACATATTTCTGGTAATTATATATTCATCTACGAATTTAGAAGAGGCTCACATTAATGGTAGCAAATAAAAATATACAGACAGGTTGTCGATAAAAAAAAATAATAATAAAGATATAATATTTTAGCCACAGACTACACGATAGTAGAACAGTTACCAATAATGCAAGTTTCATGAACCCTTAACAATCAATGTCAATAACATGAGGTTATTGCAATGACAAATCTTTTGGAGTACAGAAAATTGTGATCCAGCGTCACAGACATAGAAATCATTTGCAATGAAGTTAGAGTAAATATTTGAAGTTGACAGTGTGAAAAAAAGGCCTTTGTAAAATCATGGATTATAAGAGAGTTTTTACAGATATCAGATACAGACCTCGAATAAACCGGATAATAACTGACAAATATATATGATATAATATACACAACAATTGATAGAAAATCTAGAATGTCAAAGATTTCTTTTAATTATGATCACTATGTATAAGACGGTGTTACTATCCGGTTGGGAGATATCAGACCCGCCGGTAGAGCTATCGGGATAGTAAACGATATTTACGAGTTAACAGCAGAGAAATCTGGAGAGAGAATTATGAAGGAGTTAGGATACTTTGGCGTAAAAGGAGTTGAAACAAATGTAAGGGGTTAAAAAGGGTGACTTGGTATATAATTAAACAAAGGAGTTATCTAACGATATCAATCGTTAGTCAGCAGAAACAATCAAACAATACAGCAGTTAAATAAAACTATTTATAGTCCTAAATGTATTATCAATAAAACAATCAAATATCGGTATATCGATATGTCAGTGTCAAAATAATCAAACAATAAATAAAATAACGAATAAAACAAATAACAAAACAGCAGTGTAATGCTAAGGGTGGTGATATATATTACGTAATATAATTTTACTATACCCCTACCCCCCTCCCCCCTACATAAGAGAAATTTGATTGGCTATTATGAACTTCTATATTTAACGTAAGATTTCAGAGACCCCCCTCCCCCCTAAAATATTACGTGATATCTGTCACCACCCTAACAAGCAGTGTTGAGAATTCGATAATAAAAATGTATATAAGTTGCCTTCAGCTTTGAAATGCCTACTAACTTATATGGGGTCAAGCTTTATTAATTAAACAAAAGGGCAGATTGAAGTCTGAAGTCTTTATTGAAGGCAGAATTCGAGCCTTTAAATACATGTTTTTAGATACATAAATTAATTACAGTATTCTATTCAAGAAAACTTTTACCCGCGTCAACTTATTTTTAGAATCATTCAATTTTTTTCAACACCAATCCCTTCATTAGTCACATTAATTTCAACCACGCCTTTGCCTTATTTAAAAGTTCCGTCTGTGAAAATGAAATCTTGAAACATATCGGCAGATTCCTGAAAATATTTGAATGCCTTGAGGCATCCAAGATAGGCCAAATATTCAAGTGTCGCCATAAGACACGTAATAAAGACTTCTTATTCAAGCGCATTTGTGTAAACAGGTGCTGGGTGATAACAGTCGATCCATCTTCCGATTGATTATAGTATCTATAATAGACTTCGATCCAACCTTTAGTATAATGTTCCAATAAAGTAGTAAGAAATAATATGTATATGTATAACAAAATAGGAAATAACAGAGATATGTATATAGCAACAAATAAAGAAATAGAAAGAATATTCATATATCAATCAGTCATCGATCAAATTTTTGATGATCGGGGTTTGCAGTTTAAGAGTTCAGAGTGATCGATGTAATTGAATCATGGGATACCGATAGGGCTATCAGAAGAAAAATTTTAATTTTTCAAGTGTAACAATCTCCCCTACTTAATTATCGAGCTCCTGCGAGATGTAAAGGTCCGGACTACTATCAATCTGATTTGCTGGAGGATGATACAACTTCAAACGATTACTATGATACTTCTGTTTCAGCACCTTATCATCCATGGTCCTAAGTTTATAAACACCATTACCAAGAGCGTCATGGATGTAAAAAGGTCCCTCACATTTTTCTTTCAGTTTATCCTTATGGGTCCCTTCTAAAACGATTTATAATGAAGGGCTTGATCTCCTATAGTGTAGCTTTCAAGGATATATTTCTGGTCATGGCGCTTCTTTTGGCATAATTGAGCTTTTTCAGTTCTTTTCTGCACTTTTCTTTGAATTTCCGGTATATCTCCTAATAATACGGCAACTCTTCTGAGAATGTTGGACTGCAAGTCTCTTTCATTCGAAGGGGGTATCAATTTTAATTCAGTAATTTCCTTTGGAAGAATAGCGTCTCTCCCATAGAGCAGATAGAAGGGCTCGTAACCCGTCACAGCATGTCGGGTGGTCCGATAGACAAATAGAGCAGGAGAAATAAATTGATCCCAATCGAGATGAAATTGGATAGTACACTTGGACAAGACTTCACAAAGGGTCTGGTTGAAACGCTCGACCAAACCATTGGTCTGAGGGAATATGCAGTTGAATACCTATGCTGGAATTGAAGTTGGTCACAAATATGATCGACCAATTTGTTGGCAAAATGCTTTCCTTGGTCTGATAAGAGTTTCTTGGGGCTGCCATGCCGACAAATAATGTCTTCAATTAAAAAAGTGGCGACAGCTAAGGCGGTTGCTTCCAATAGGGCACATGCTTCTAGCCATTTGGTGAAATACTCAGTGGCAACGACGATATATTTCTTTCCAGATTTAGTAGGAATTAAGGGTCCAATGATATCAATCCCTATGTGATCGAAGGGTTGACCAATCTTGATTAGGTAAAGGGGTTTATGTGTTTGGGGTCTTCCTCTTCGCTGACAAGTGTCACATGATCTCACATACTTCTTAATATCTTCTCTCATCTGCGGCCAAAAGAATCTCTGGGAAATTTGCTGGAGAGTAGAATAAAAATTAAAATGTCCAGACAAAGGGTCCGAGTGCATACTAAAAAGAATAGCAGGGACTTCATATGGTAACAGTACTTGAAGAAGTCGGTGAGGGGGTTGTCGTAATCTTTTAAACAGTAGATTGTTAGTAACGATATAATGGGTAATTAAACGCATTTGTTTTTGGAGTTCCACAGTAGTTAATCAAAAAATGTTTTGTAGACTTCGGGATCCATTGTGATGTTGTTTTGACAAGACAGGAAAATATAACAGAAAATGAAAAATGTAGAAAAAATAAAAAATAAATGAAGAAATACTAATAGTTGATAATGAAGAAGGGGTTGGTAACAGATAGTTAGAAAAACGAGTTGGAATAAATATCAGATGGTTCAGAAATTCGAGACAAGAAATTAGCGTTGGTATGTTGTCTACTAGCTTGGTGTTTAATGATAAAGTCAAATTCTTGTAGGGATAAAATCCAACGTGCCACACATCCTCGAGGAAGTTTTCAATTAATTAAAAATTTGAGGGCCAAATGGTCAGTAATCAAGTTAATCGGGTGCCATAGAGGTACTGACAGAAATAAGTCACTGCCCATATGATGGCTAAACATTCTTGTTCCATGACTTTTCTGCCGAAGTTAAGGTTCGACTAGCATACGAGATAACTCTCTCTTTATCTTGATCATCCTTTTGGGAGAGAATAGCACCGATAGCAATTCCTGAAGCATCAGTAAATAACAAAAATACTTGGTCAAAATTTGGATAAGCAAGTACAGGGGCGGAAGTAAGTTTTTCCTTTAATAATTGAAAGGCTTTTTGTTGTAAAGGGGTCCAGATATAAGTTCCTCCTTTCTTCAGAAGAAGGTTAAGGGGGCAGCAAGTTTTGAGAAATCCTCGATAAATCTATGGTAGTAGGAAGCCAAATCTAAAAATCCACAAAGGTGCCAGAGGGTCGTAGGGACGGGAAAATTTCAAACCACTTCAACTTTCTTAGGTCGGTCGAAATTCCCTGGGCACTAACGATATACCCGAGAAACTTAAGTTCTCTTTTTGCAAAGTGACACTTACGGGGATTTAATTTCAAACCAGCTTTGCCGAGACATCTAAAAACTTCCCTCAAATGCTGAAGGTGCTTATCAAGACTTGATGAAAAAATATTAATATCATTAAGATATATAATGACAAATTTCCTGTTAATACCTTGAAAATTTTGATCCATTAAACTTTGGAACGTGGCCGGGCCAAGGCATTCGTCAAGCCGAAAGGCATAACGTTAAATTCAAAGGTCCTTAAGTGACAGATAAAGGCCGTCTTTTCTCGGTCCTTAGGATCTACCTCTATCTGCTAGTATCCACTAGCTAAGTCTAGGAATGTGTACCATGCAGAATTTCTGAGAGTATTGAGAAGGTCATTAATAATCGGCAAAGAATAGTTATCCTTCTTGGTCACCACATTAAGCTTCTTATAGTCGATGCAGAATCGAATTTTATCTTTTTGTTTAACCAGTACTATGGGGGAAGACCAAGAGCTGAATGAAGGTCAAATAATGTCACCCACCATCATATCGGCAATTTCATTTTCCAAAAAATCTCTTTCCATCGGCAAAGTCTGATAGGCCTTTTGTTTAACCAGAGGGGCTTCAGCAGTAAAAATTTTATGCATGACCAAGCTAGTCCTTCCTAAATCCTGTGGAGTCCAAGCAAAAAGGTCACTATGCTCAAGAATAAACACATGCACACTATCTTGAGCTTTTTCTTCAATCAGTCCTATATCTAATTCGGGAGTTAACTCGAGATATTCATCAAAGAAAAACTCCTGGTCTTCCTTGAAACTTTTTTCTTTAGTCTCAGAAACGTAATCATTATTATCATTCTGATAGTCATTATCGCTGTTCATTTCCCACCATGCTTCGTGAATACTCCGTCTTTCAGGAACAAGATTATACAAAGAAATAGCATCTTCTTCATCTAAGTCATCATAATAATCATGTAGAAGTTCAGGGAGGCTGATAGGAGTATCATTAGGGTCATCAGAAAGAAACTGTTCATCAGAATTTAAAATAAAATCTGAAGGGTTATAAAAGTAAAAAATGTCTTCTTCTTTTGAAAATCTGTACAGTAGTTCTTCTAACTCTTCTTCTTTGTACTTATCCTCAATTTTCTCTTCCTCATCTATCTCAAGTTCATTTCTGTCCTCCTCCTCCTTTTCGTTTTCAGTTTTTGGGTTAGAGTTTTCTTGTATTTGGTTATGCTGTATTCAGCGAAATTCAACCGGAACTATAATTTCTTCGTTCTTCTAATGTAGAGCCATTTCGGAAGCATTATAATCTATTTTTGCATGGCCTTTGGATAACCAATCATTTCTGACTATAGCCTGATATGATAGAACGTCTATAACAACAACATCAATCAGAATTTTTACTCCTCCCACAAAAAATGGAAAGTTAGAAATTTCTCCAATAGCACGTTTGCTCTGACCGTGAACATTAACCATATTGATGGTGGAAGGCCTTTCGACTTTAACACCTAGCTCACTTAACAAATGAGAAGAGACAACACTCCTGGAAGAACCACTATCCACTATGAGTGAAATAATTTTATTATAAACAACTGCGTCACAGTATAAGGCCATAGAGGTAGGGGTTGGTTGGAGATTGACAAAAGTCCAGGACTTCCTCTTGGTGGTAACTTTCTTTCGAAGTCCCTGAACCAATTGCGTGCGCATTGCAGAAACCGATCGGAGTAATTGTCTAAAAGTAATATTGGCTGTTTTGTCTAGGATATTGGCCAAAATGGAGTAGAGGGATACAAGGGCTGATATTTGCAGAGAATCATTGAGGATTTCTTTTTTTGGATGATCGGAGCCCGATTGGCCTTGGTCTGAGATGGAGAATTTGTCACTGTCTCAGTTGGGTGTACAGTTTCTTCTCTCTGTTCTTCTTGAACTGAACCTTCTACAGTTCGTCGTCTCTTGAGCTGAGTAGATTGACTAGGCCGTTTATTTTCTTCTCCTGCCATGAACATCCGATCGTCTGCATGAAGGTTCAAAAACGTGTGGGCATTATTTGGTGCAGTTCCGTCATAACCATTTCTACCATTATTGACAGGGGCTGGAGAATTTGGTCAACGCTGGTTGTTCTGGTTTATAGGGATCGCATTGCTACCAGTAGCCACAACTCCAGAGTTATTAGATGGGGCGGGCTATGGACAGTTTCGTACATAGTGTCTGGTCTGTTCACATTGATAAGCTTAGGTACTATCACTGGAATTTTTCTAGCATCCTGCACCTGATTGGCTTCAAAAGCTTTTTTTCTCTACATCTTCTAACCACGAAATCGGATCCTGTTCACCAGCCGAAAATTCAGTATAGTGAACCAAGTTCAACTCACGATGCTGCGCAGGAATATTAATAGCAGGTATATTTATTTAAGGTACTGGAGCAGCTTGCAACTAAATAACGAGATTTCTGATCAGTTGCGCAAGAAGAGCCATGGGGTCAAATCGACTGTCAGCAATAGGATTAGCAATGGCGATAGAAACTTGTGGTTGAGGAGCTTCAATGTTTTCGTTGTTATCATTGTCAGCTAAGAAATTATCAAGGTCTTCATTGAAATTGTCGTGATCCATATTAGCAGATTGGTTTTCTTCCATATCTTCTTCGAGATTATCAGAATTATTAAGGATATCTTGATTAAATCTATGGGTCTCTTGATATGTAGTTAGGAACCTAGTTACAATCCTCGGCTTCACCGTACCAAAAGCTAAAAATAAACCGAAGGAGTAATCTATCAGGAATATTCTCAAGTCCAAGCTCAACAAGTCTTTCAAATCGAAGTACAGCATATTGGGAGTACTGGAGGGTAGTAAAAGAAGCACTATACCAAGTCCAAAAGTTTTGAAACTGTGGAGAAAGGTCTTCTGCAGGAGGAAAACAAACTACACACGACTCGTCACGATAATGCTTAACAAGATAGTTAATGCCTGCGGAGTCTTCCCAAAGAAATAATGATAAAGGTCGTGGTTTCAAATATTTTGAAAATGTTGTTCAAAATTATTCATAAATGTTCAAAATTGACGAAATCTGAAGTGCAGCGTAAAATTCCACACAATCGGCACCATATGTTACTATCCGGTTGGGAGATATTAGACCCGCCGGTAGAGCTATTGGGATAGTTAACGATATTTATGAGTTAACAGCAGAGAAATCTGAAGAGAGAATTATGAAGGAGTTAGAATACTTTGGCATAAAAGGAGTTGAATCAAATGTAATGGGTTAAAAAGGGATGACTTGTATATAATTAAACAAAGGAGTTATCTAACGATATCAATTGTTAGTCAGCAGAAACAATCAAACAATACAGCAGTTAAATAAATCTATCTATAGTCCTAAACGTATTATCAATAAAACAATCAAATATCGGTATATCGATATGTGTATTGGCAGTAGTATCAAAATAATCAAACAATAAATAAAATAACTAATAAAACAAATAACAAAACAGCAGCGTAATGCTAACAAGCAGTGTTGAGAATTCGATAATAAAAATGTATATAAGTTGCCTTCAGCTTTGAGATGTCTACTAACTTATATGGGGTCAAGCTTTATTAATTAAACAAAAGGGCAGATCGAAGTCTGAAGTCTTTTTTGAAGGCAGAATTCGAGCCTTTAAATACATGTTTTTAGATACATAAATTAATTACAGTATTCTATTCAAGAAAACTTTACTCGCGTTAACTTATTTTTAGAATCATTTGATTCTTTTCAACACCAATCCCTTTATTAGTCACATTAATTTCAACCACGCCTTTGCCTTATTTAAATGTTCCGTCTGTTAAAATGAAATCTTGAAACATATCAGCAGATTCCTGAAAATATTTGAATGCCTTGAGGCATCCAAGATAAGCCAAATATTCAAGTGTCGTCATGAGACACGTAATGAAGACTTCTTATTCAAACGCGTTGGTGTAAACGGAGGCCGAGTGATAACAGTCGATCCATCTTCCGATCGATTATCATATCTATAATAGACTTCAATCCAATTTTTAGTATAATGTCCTAATAAAGTAATAAGAAATGATATGTATACGTATAACAAAATAGGAAATAACAGAGATATGTATAGCAACAAATAAAGAAATAGAAAAGAATATTTATATGTCAATCAGTCATCGATCAAATCGATGATTGGGGTTTGCGGTTTAAGAGTTCAGAGTGATTCGACATAATTGAATCACGGGATACCGATAGGGCTATCGGAAAAAAAATTTTAATTTTTCAAGTGTAACAATGGGTCCATCAAATCAGATATTAAAAAAATCGATTTCTGATTGGTTATTAAAATTAGAATAGGTTATAGATTTGATTAGCGACAATTAATTAATATAGAGTTGTTTCTCATTTCAATAGTGACATCCAGGAATTCACCAAAAAAAAGAAGACAGAATGTAAAATTCTATCACAATAATATACCAATACCCAACTGAAGCAGTCCTACTCATAGATAAATGAAGTATCTGTCTACCAAGATACCTATATCTACCAAGATACCTATAGTCCTTCACCAGTATTACTCTCTGGTTAAATATAGATTCGCTACAGTAACTGCAAAATTTATGATCATTGAGCAAGATAATATATCATGTCCACAAAGGAATTTGAAAAAATTTTTAATCACTATAATAAGAGCAAGCATAAAATACAATAGCCAAGAAAAATACTCTACAGTTGTCCCTTAATTCATCGTTCAAGCTATTATATTATAGACATTTATGTCCTCAAATATTAACAAACCAATGACTTGGTCGACAAAAAAAGGAATCACAGAATCAACTTAATTCAAGAAAGAACATTTTTATTAAGTACTGTCTTGAGCATTACGTAACAGTTCTAGTGCTGTCTCCAAAAAATTTTTTTATAGATTTATGCCGCATTTATAGAAAAGATATAAGGTTTTGCATTTTTTAAAATATTTGTAAATTATTGCCTTTTTTTTTTGACAATGCAGTAAAAATCAGTTATTGATTCGGTTCATGTGAGTTAGCTGCATTCTAAATTTCATTTCATAGATTTCCTTATGTCAAGAAAATCTCGTGTTGCAGATCACTACAAATCATTGCCGGTCTGTCTCTGAGGCAGGGCCATGTAAAATTTTGGTAATAAATTTTTGCACTTAATCCCAAGATTTCAAAGTTTTTGCGTTTTACCCAAATTTTTCTAAATTTTGTACAATTTTTGGGTTACACACGATCTCACCAATAATATTGGAGGACAGAGGCAATCATGTGACTATTAGCCAATTAAGTTATAGAATTTTTATGATCACTGGTGAAGCAAAACAATAAATAAACAAAAAACGGCAGTCTAAACCTGCTTTGATAGGTTAATTATGCTTATATATAACTACCTAAAATCTAATCCAACCCCAATAGGACGACCCTAACCCTAAAGTTAAATGAAAAATTATTAAATACAAGTTGCCTCCACTTTAGATATCTCCAAAATGGGTCTTTATACATGTGATCCAACTAATAAAAAAAATTATTTTGCTTTATATTTGGTTATATATTCCTTCTTGTAGTTGAGAAAAGTTTTTCTGTTTACAATAACCTTTTATAAAAGATGTTTAGTAAAAATTCATTAAAAATGTTAAATATATTGTACTTCAATCAATACAAAAAATAAATTTAATAAAAAATTTTTTTTTGCAATTTTAAATACAGTTACACCTTGATATAGTCACACTACTGATATAAAGATATTTTAAAACTAATAAAAAATTAATTTTTTTTAATTTTAAAACTCTTCATTATAATTTAATAAAAAATTTTTAATATTAAACAATTAAGAATTAATATATATGTACTCGAAGGTACATATACCCACATCATGTAACCTATAGATTGCTACCAAAATTCCAGATCAGGTGTAATATTACATAATCAGAAAAATTCAAACCAAACGTTCATTTTGACAAGAATCGTTCATTTTACAAAAAATTGCATACTAAACTACCTTCTGTGCATTAATAAAAAGATTTCCTTGAGCGATTTTACTATATAACAGCCTAATTCTCACTCTAACCCTAACCTAACATAAACAATATCAGCATTACTATTTTTGTATGTAATACCGTATAATTAAAATAATGGTACAAAAAATTTAATGTACCCTATGGGTATATTTATATTAATTCAACAATTAATTTTTTTTTATAGTTGCTGCTATGAAAAGCCATTAACTTTTAACTATGAAATTTTTTTAAACTTTTATAATAAAATAAACTAAAAAAAAATTTTATAAATTTAATAGCTTTTTGATTAAACTATCAAATCTACAAATAAAATTTTTAGTATCTTTTATTTTAAGATGATTTTGGTATCATCAGATTAGCCTCACTGAGACAAATTGAATAGTTGATATTAATTTAAAGTTATATATACTGTAGTTTAAAAATTTGGCACTTATATATAAAAAACATAACAAAATTTAAATTTATTAACAAAATTTTAAAATTTATTAATAAAATTTAAATTTATATTAAATTTTTCTGCATTTTTATTGGTTAATCATGTTATACAGTAGCTAAAAAATTGGTGCCTATACAGTACCAGTCAAAAGTAAATTACTCCTTTTAATTTTTTAAAATTAAAAATTACAATTTTAAAACTTTTACTATAAATAGTATAAACAGGACTAGATAGTACCCTGTGCACTTTGTGCCCCTATTTTTATATCTCAAAATTTTACTAGAGTAACCCCTGTTGTACTTCTAACAAAAAATGATCCTTTTGCAATTTTGTACTAATTTTAATTCTAACCCTAATTCTAACTCTAACCCTAACTCTAATTTTAGGCAGAATTAATTATTAGTATATTAGAGCACAAAATGCACAGAGGCACTGTCTAGATTTTTTCAAATAGTATTAACTAAATGTAAATCAAAAAAAATTATATTTTTTAATTACTAGAACAAAAGTTAATGAGAGCTAAAATTTGTTAAATTTTAGCAATTTTTTGTATTAAAATTATTTAAAATTAATTAAAATAAATAAAAATAAAAATTAAATTTAAAAATTTTAAAAAATTAGTATATTAAAATTTAAATGTTTTTTTATTATTGAAAAAAATTTTGAGTTAATTTAATGAGATAGCTATTGAAAAATTAATTTTTAAAATTTATTAAAAATTTTAACTAAAATAGGCTTGTACAACTTGAAATTTTACTATTAAAAACATAGTAACACAAAATCTTTTTTAGTAAAATCTTTGACAAACTTTAAAAATTTAATTTCTTAATAATTATCTTATTAAATTAGCTCAAATTTTTTTGTTAGTACTATAAAAATACTTACATTTTAATATATTAATTTTTTTTTAAAATTTTTAAATTAAATTTTGATTTTTTATTAATTTTTATTTAAATTTAATTAATTATAAATTTTAGTAAAAAAATTTACTAAAAATTAGAGCAAATTTTTAACTTTTATCTAACTTTGCTATAGTGATTAAAAAAATATAAAATTTTTTTTAGAATTTATATTTAGTTAATATTATTTATATTAAAAATATTAAGGTTGTAACTTTTTATTTTAAAATCTAGAAGAAATAACTTACTTTTGACTGGTACTGTATATAAAAAGTTATTGGCTTAGTAGTACTAACTGTAGTTTTAAAAATTTTTTTATATAACTATCAAGATTTAATTGTATTAAAAAATTTTTATACAAATTTTTCTAAATTATTCCAAATATTTACTAATAACTAAATAAAGATTTGTGATTTAATATCCAAATTTTTATATGACTCTGCTTTAGAGCTAATTTGTAATTAGTAAATTGATATTCTAAATGTTTACATTGTTTATATAAATCTGGTTTGTTTATATTTTTTTCATTGTTTTGTTACTTTTTATTGGGAGTTTTTTTGAACTTTTTTATTGTTCTTTTTGAAACTTTTTTATCATTTTTTGAGCCTTTTAGAGCCTTTTCATTGCTTTGTTGCTCTTTTGTAATTGTTCTTTTGGTGCTTTATTATTTAGCTATTTTGTTTGGTATTAATATTGGTATCAACATTGGTATTAATATTGGAGGAGCACTATTTATCAGCTGATTTTTTAGGAGTGAAGGTAGAGCAATTATCAGGTCCTAAATATAATATATATAATATATATATATAAATCTATATATATATATATAATATTATATATAATAATTTTAATATTAAATAGCTTTTGATCAATATAAACCAAAAACTTTAACGAACTCTTTCTAACGATCCCTTGCACCAAATTTTTTAAGAAAGCTGACCTACGAAAACTATACAGTTATTATATGTAACATACAACAAAACTCCACTTTCAGCAGCTGGGGCTCAAGACCATTCACTAAGTGTTTGGTTTCTACGAAACCAAAAGCGGTCATTACTGAAATAGAGTTGAAAAAGATGACTCACCTAAGCGAGGTCTCTTGGCAGAAGTCTGGAAAACTACCAAGCGAAGAAGTAGTAGTTAGTTTTGTCAAGGCTTTTGGATATGGAAACATACAAAAGTGCTTGGTTAGATATTATATTCTGTATAGCGTAACTCTTTCAAGTCTTTACAACTTGGTGTCCTTCCCTCCCGCTCCTTTGGTATTTTCGAAATTTCAACAATGTGGGCATTTTGGTTTACCCCCTTCAAAAGATCAGCAGTGTTTACTCCTTCTAAATCGGGAACGCCTACTGGTTTGGTGTCGACGTTACGAGTGGATCATTATGCTACAATGTAAACAGTAAATGACGTGTTAGAGATGTTTTGGACCGTACGAAGAAATTTCTTACAAACGTTGCTACAAGGCGGTTTTTCTTTTTGTGTTGTTTTCTTTTCTTCCTAAACATATAATACTAGAGTAGAGTTTCTATACAGTATTATATAATTTTTACATTTTATACATTTCATTTCTTATCTGTTAAGATTAGTCTTTTCTTTGTTTTTCTCATCTTGTTTCTTTTTTTCTTTTTTGGTTTGTTTTTTGGTAATTCGTTTAGGTTTAGTAGTACCTCCCCTTTTTTATACTTTCCTTTAGATTTCGGTTTAAATTTTTTTTTCTTATGTTGGATTTTGAGTAAAATCATTCCACCATCGAAGCTAAGTGAGAAGGATTTAAAAAAAAAAGCGGTCCTGACAAGACTAACAGCAGCCATTCGGTGAATACAGGTCACTTGCAGTGAGTTGTGGGTCCCTGTAGGAGAAGAACTAGTTGTCATGGCAGGTCGCACCTGGGTACTTCAGTATCGAGTGAGTTTTTATTAGATAAGGAGGATTTTAGTTAGTAGCTGGAAAAGTGTAGTGTAGCATTATGACTTACCATAGCTAAAATAATGTAAATTTTATTACAACCTCCATAATAAAAGCAGGGCCGCTAGTTAAAAAAAAAGAAATTAAATAGCTTTTGATCCACTGGTCCATTTTTGATAATTTAACTACCAAAATGTTCGCCTTAGTGAGACAATTCTAAAAGCCCAAAGTTATTAAATTCTAATCACAGGATTCCAAGATTGACAAAAATTTGTATTTATAAAAATTAATAATTAAATTGAAGTTTATATTATATATAATTGTATATAATTCAGATCTTTGTCAATCTTAGAATTCTGTAATTAGAATTTAACGATTTTGAGCTCATTAGAATTATCTCACCAATATGAACATTTTGGTAGTTAAATCATCCAAAATGGACTTGTAGATCAAAAGTTATTCAATATTAAAAAATTTACTTAGTAATTTTAAAATTATTATTAAAAATACACAAAAGGTAATAATCTTGGGATTCTGTAATTGGATTTTGATGGGGTTGGCTTGTTAGAATTGTCTCATTAAGATGAACATTTTGGTAGTTAAATTATCCAAGACAGACTGGTAGATCAGAAGTTATCTAATATTTAATATATGGAGAGCATTAATAGAAACCAGGCAAATCATTTTTAGTAATTTTTTTTTTAAATTTTAGATTAAAATATCTTAACAACTATTAAACCAATCTTGATAAAAGTTTTTTTTATTTTAATTCTATAACTAAATAAAATTAAAATAAAAAAATTTTTATCAAGATTGGTTTAGTAGTTGCTAAAATAGTTTAATCTAAAATTTAAAAAAAATTTACTTAGAAACAATTTGCCTGGTTTCTATTGGCTAGTGATCCTGGCCGAAATTAAAAAAATCGGCTAAGCCGATTTTTCGACCCGGTCGGTTGATTTTTTCTAAAATCGGCTAGCCGATTTTATAAGTAAGTATTTTTTTTTCTCAAAACGAACGACTCATTCGCAAATAATAAAGGTCAGTATTTGCTTACAATACACTTGACTTTATTGCATACAATTGTTTGGTAACCGTATTTAATTTTGCTTACAATACTTTTTAACAGACTTTTCTACTAGCAGTAAAATATATACTGTTCGGTTTGATAATAGATAAGAATTTATTTATTTAAAAATTTTGAAATTTCATTCTAAATTGGAGTAAGAGTTAAAACAGTGTTGATTTTCTTTTAAGAAAAGCAGATCATGAACCGTGTTGGGATGAAGACGGCTTCGTTTATCAGTAATTGTGTTTCCAGCGTCAGAAAACAAACGCTCAGATGGAACAGAAGTTCCAGGAATACATAATAACTGTTGTGCTTGGCGTGCCATTAAAGGAAGACTTGATTTGTTATCATGCCAAAAGGTTAGTGGGTTATTTTTTTTATATAGAGGATCAGAAAGATCATACTTAGCCATTTTAGGCATATCAAAATAAATTTTTAGTTCAGTTTCAACAGGGCACGACTGGTGGGTAGTTTCTTCGAATAGTGAGCTTAATAGGGAAGTAGGTAAATTATTGTTGGGTAAAGAATAATTATTGTTGGGTAAAGAATAATTATTATTTTCTATATATTCCATCATCCTGCATTTTAATTCATCTTTTGTTGATTCAAATTTTGCCGGCTCAAAACCTAAGTCTTTAAATCTTGGATCCAACATAGCTGCAACATATCCTTCTGGCCCGGGTTCTTCCCAACGTTCACCAAATGACAGCTCAATTTCGTCACGTACATCACGAATAATTGGGTGTGTGAGAGTTTCTTCTTTTTGATATAAGTGTTCTTGCAAAATTCTAACTAATGGTAACATCATTGAAAGAGTAGGGTAATGGTCTCCACCTACTATAGTTGTAACATGTGCAAATGGACCTAACAATTCAACCAACTCCTGGATTCCTAGCAAATCATCATCATCAAGAAGTAGCTTTTCAAGTGCTTTAGCATTATTTCTAACATCTCTTTCTTTATCTTTTGCAAGATCTTTTTGGAGCCTTTTTATTGCTTCATAAAGTACAAGTAGCCGACTTAGTAAGAGATATGTGGAATTCCACCTGGTTGCAACGTCATTTGAAATTGGATCCAAAACTGAAGCATCTTTATTATTGATTAATGGGTTTTTTACTTTAGATATTTCAAGTTGTATTGACCGTAATTTTTCTCTATATTTGTCTTTTCCAGCAACAAATGCGTTTAGATCTTTGGCACGATTTATTAGATCAGCTGCATACTTTAAACCATCTCTAACTCCAAGCTGAATGGTATGAGCGGTGCATCGAATATGTAAGATTCCAATATCTTTTAAAGCTTTTACCATTGAGCTAGCATTGTCGGTTACGCCTGCTACACATTTGTCACTTAAATTCCATTTAACTAATTCTCTTCTTAAACAATCTTCAATATGTTCAGATGTATGAAAACTTTCAATTGTAAGTAAGGCCTTATGCATTTTAAATTCTGAAGAAAGCCAGTGCGCCGTAATTCCAATGTAGGGTGTATGAAATTTAGTCCACAAGTCAGTAGTAAACGCGAAATATTCTAATGTGTTATTAATTAAATTTTTTAGGCCATTTTCAGAATAATTTACTGATTCGAATAACTTTTGCTTAACTATGTCTTCACCCGGAAATTGGAATTGTGGTTCTGCTTCATGCAAGATATCCTGAAATCGTTCATTTACTAAAACATTAAAAGGTTGCATATCATCAACTATCCATGCTAATATTCTAGAGGTAATTCTATTTTGTTTTTTATTTGGAAGTGGTATCTGATGATTAACTAATTCTAATAAAGTAGACTGTGACGGGTCTAATCTAACAGGCCGTAACTGTGCTGTTTCTTTTTCGCCACTTAAAGGTAATAAAGGACCAGTTTTACTTAATCTATGTACGGTTCGAAGATGGCTAGCTAAATTTGTTGTATTTGTTGCAATTTCAAAAGTACTTGTGCATTGTTTAAGATTATCATCACTGACCCATGCTCGACAATAGATTATTTTGGCAGGTTTGTCTTTTTTCATGTAATGCCATACCCAAATTTTCCCTGGTTTAGATTTTTTATTAGCATTGTTATTTCGTAAGTTACTATTACTTTTCCTTTTAACTATAATATTTTGTTGTGATGATTTTGACGCCTCCGTGATTGTATTTTGAGTGGAATTAGATGAACCTTCTAGTAATAAAAGAGATTCTTCATCTGAGACAGGTTTACTATCTATAGAGGGCTCATCCAAAGAAAGTTCATCATCTAATAATAATGGATCTTTATCTAATGATAAAGGCTGTTGTTTGTCAGATAATAAGGGTGATTCTTTAGATAATAATTCGGAAGATTCTTCATTTGGTAATAACTGCGATTCTTCTGAATATGCGTATTCATCGTTAGAGAAATTTTGCAGGGACATTTTTGTATACTATATTAAGTGCGGTATGATTCTCTTTTTATATGTGTTTAACTTTGAGGTTTATTATAACAATTCTAATAAATATTTTAAATTTGTTAATTAACGCATTTTACAATTGACACTTTTAAATTCGGCTTTGCTAAAAGCCTATATCATAATGAGGATCCGGGCACATGCATGAATACAATACTTACTAGTACTGTATTTAGCACATGCAGGACCATAATAATTGCTATCGTGTTTTTTGGTTAGAGCCTGTAAGATCTTATGATAACACACAATCGAATATGAAATCGAAAGTTCAAATTTTGTATGTATTGTTAGCGGGCTTAAAGCTTTTACAATGTATGTTTTTTTTTTTTTTTTTTTTTCTTTGTTGTATATAACAATGATTGCAATAATAATTGGTCTTTTTAAGCTTTTTAAGAATAATAGAACCTTTTTTGTCATGCGGGTTTAAATCAGTTTCATTGTTTTTATTATTTTACTAATCCATTTTAATAAGTTTAAAAAAAAATACCATTCCTACTAGAGCTTGTGGGATTTTGCGATTTACGGTGGAAATAGCCAGAGCGGCCCCCAAAGTTCTGTTAAAACCCCGTATAATATAAAATTACAATCGGACAAGTTATTGATATCGATATCGATAACTTGCCCGATTGTAATTTTATATTATACGGGCTTGTAACAGAACTTTGGGGGCCGCCCTGGCTCTTTCGCTATTTACAGTGTCTCCAAAGAATCTGCATTTAAAAAATTTAATATGCATAGTCAGCGAATCACAAATTCCACAAGTCTCTGATTGTTACTTTGCATTTGTTAACGCCACCATCGTATCAAGTGAACCTTATAGATCTCCCACAGCATAATTTAATATAATATTGATCAGGATCAGTGTTATATGAGCGGTATTAACAAAATATTAGGAATTTCAAGTTTATGACCGAATTAATAGAGATTAAAGGATATGTGTTACAATAGAATTCACATGTTGTCAGTTATAATATCCATTAAAATAAGAAAAATTTTTTTATTACACTTTATAAACTACTAGAATCTTAATCATTATTTATTAAAATGGGCACTACGCTAATATAAATTGATCGATTGTGCATTATTAATAATTATTAAATAACATTCTTAATAAATTCGACTAATTGTAAACTCAAAATCAATACTGGTTTTATTGGCAGCTTTAATTTAATAAATTTTTGAATCGCATAATTATATATAGTAAGATACTTTCTAATCGGGTTTTATTCATGTTGATAAGTACCAAGATAATTATTGCAGGTTGTTTTATTTAAATTATGACTCATCCGAAATTTTTTGGCTAAGCCGACTAAGCTGATAAAATTTTATCGACTTGGTCGGTCGAAAAATTTTGATCGACCAGGATCACTACTATTGGCACCCGCATATATATTTTTTTTATTGAATTTTAACCAATCAAATGCTCAAAAAAATTATCAGATGGGGGTTGAGGGGTCAGCTACTTAGTGAACCCTAATTAACTAATAAATAGTGCTCTCCTTGGCATTAATATTAGTATTAATATTGTTATTAATTATTAACATTGGTATATCAATATTAATATCAATATTGGTATCAATATTAATACATATATTGGTATCAATATTTAATACCAATGTTAATACAGTATTGAAGTATTGATAAATCAAAGGTATAGCATAATTTGTAATAAAATTCACAAATAAAATTAATAAATACAATAACAAGTAACTATACAATAGAATAAAAATAGATTTAAAAAACTATGCAAATTAAACTTACTATTCATCTTTGCTTTGCTTTGTGTACTATGTTTTTTAGATGCTTTTTTGCTATTTATTTGTATAAATGTTGATGTTAATATTTGTACAGGACATTATACTATATTAATATTCATATGAATATTAATATTAGTATTAGTATAATTGTTAATATTAATGTTAATATAAATGTTAATTATTAATATTAGTATGAATATTAATATTAACATTCTAATATCAACATTTATATGAATGTTAATATTAATGTTAGTATAAATATTAATATTAATATTTATATAAACATTAATATTAATGTTCATTACTTGTAATTCTCTAACTGCAGAAAAAATGTAGCTTTAAATGCTTTTGATTGGTTGCTTTTGATTCAGTGATTATATGCATTTATGTAGATTATTAATCACAACCAGAATTTAGTATTTAAAATGCCTTTGATTGGTTGATTGTTGGTCCGGTGATTACATGCATTATTGTATTTGCTATTGTGTATATAATTTATATTTATATTATATATATTATTAGTAATTATATTATAATGTATGCATTGAGGTATAGCAATGTAATAATTGTGTTATTAGTAATTGGATTATAATATATGCATTGAGGTATAGTGATATAGTATTTATGTTATTAGTAATTATGTTATGATGTATGCGTTGAGGTATAGCGATATAGTAATTGTGTTATTAGTAATTGGATTATGATATATGCGTTGAGGTATGCGATGTAGTAATTGTGTTATTAGTAATTGGATTATGATGTATGCGAGGTATAGCGATGTAGTATTTATGTTATTAGTAATTATGTTATGATGTATGCATTGATGTATAGCGATGTAGTAATTATGCGTAAGTGATTTGACGACGAATTAATTACATAATAGTAGTAAGTTAAAAAATTTTGCATTTTGTATAACCCAAGTAGATCTGACGATTTAGATTCAAACTACAGATCGTACATTAATACTAGCTTTGACCTTTGAGCAAAATTACAATCCAAGCATTTTGCTTAGTACATCGGTTAGCAGGTTTGTTAGTAAAATTTGTTAAAATTTGGTGGTTTCGGGTAAAATCATTTAAGTCAGGATGGCTTAGATTATACAATTTACAAAATTTTTTAACCACATATAAACAGCAAAATAGAACATAATGAATCATGATTAAAAAGCGAACAGTTTTTTTTTATTGTGAATTACAAGTAGTAAAACTATGATTGACGTGAAAGTATATGCATATATGTTTGACTAAATATTTACATAATGAAAACATAATTAAAAGGCTAGCAAATGGATTACTAGATATAAGATGAGATATATATGTATATTCTATGATGTTATTTTATGTAATTTGCAGGTAGTAAAAATGTTTTCAGATTTTTTGTTTGGCTTGAGTTTCAGATTGCTTCGTTGCAATGACAGGATAATGGTTAATCTAAAAATTTTTAGACTAATGCAGCAATTTTGTAATCTGGTATTGAAGGAATTAGCTTTCACAAAATTGTAGCAATAAGTTTTTCTATTCAAAATTAATATCTTAATTATAATGTAGTATTAATAAACTAAATCTTCTAAATAATATATAAAGATGTTGTCATATTTATGTTTCTTTGTGTCATAAAAATGAACAGTAATTTCATTTTAATGCTATATATTATTAGAAAATAAGAGTATAATAAAAAGTTTATAAATATATAGAGATGTTTGTTTAACAATTCTTATTTAGAAAAAAAAAAGATATTAATTAGAATCGTCAAATTACTAAATGAAATTTCAAATTATTGCTTTATAGCTTTAAATTAAATTTATAATAATAGCACGTATGACACTTTATTTTACAAGAAAAGAACGTAAAAGAGCTAAAACTGCTCGAAATCAACTAGGATACTAAAATCTGAAAAACAACGAACTATAGAAAAAATACTCACTATAAAAGACATCCCAAATTTAATAATTTATACAATTTAGTCTGTAAATTTTCTGAAAAAATGTAGCCAGCAACAATATTATTTTTTCTCACAAAATAAATATTGATAATTGTATTACATGTAAATATTATCATGCAATCGAATTACCAACTAAAAGGCCAGAATTATGTTGCTCCAATGGAAAAGTAAAATTAGCACTACCTGGAAAATCCTGTACTATTGCAGCATTTACTCTGTGATGAAAATAATGAATCCAAACATTTTTGAGACAAAATTCTAATTTACAATTTAATTTTTTTATTTGCATCTGTTGGAGTTAAATTAGATTGTGAGTTAGCCAATGCGAGAACAGGAGTGTATTCTTACCATATGCAAGGTTCTTTTTACTACTGTATTGGAATAACAATATAAACAAATATCAAATGCATAATATTAAAATACTTTTTACATGCCTTCAGTACATATCAAAATGCTAGTATTATATAATTATTTAATTTAAGATCCATATTAATGGCTATACACTTTTATTAAATTTTTATGAGTAATACGTTAATTGATATAATTCAAAAATAAAATGTGATCAGTAATATGATACTAAAGTTAAAATTAGATCTATTTAATCGATGATTAAAAATTTTTAAAAAAAAATTATAAAAGAAGGTTGGCTGTCTACGGATATTGAACTTCTGATCTTCAGGTCTTGCGCTAGTCCTCTATGCTGCTGTACTACTGTACTATGGGGTTTAGGTGTAATGTAAAAAATTATATTTTCCTATAAAAGGAATATTAGTATGTCCAATTAAAATTCCACATATGCATCATATATACCGTATATATTAAAAGTACAGTAGTACGTAAGGCCTAAAGATCGGAAGTTCAATACCCATAGGCAGCCAACCTTCTTTTATAATTGTTAATAATTTTTCAAAGATTTTTAAATTTATTGAACATCGCTTTTTTTTAAGGCATTCTGCTTTGGCTGTTTGGTTTTTATTGAATGTAATAATATTTGGATATTTGTTACATTAACGAGTGTACAATTAGCCACACGTGCACTTTTGGCACCTAATTTAAGTAGTCCGCGTGAAGGTTCTCTAGTGTTGAACGTCATTTCTATGTTAGAGTTTTCTTTTCTAAATGTTCTTGGGAATGCGATCTTGTCATTGGTGTGAGTTTGCTTGGTGCTGTTTCTAGTATATATATAATAATCGTAAATTAGCCTTTGAAGACAGACCAATAGTAATTTGCAGTAATCTATAGCTTAGAATTTTCTTGATATAAAGGTACCTGAATTTTATATACATTTATATATGGTATGTCATGTGTATATATTTTTATAAATTTATAATATTTTATTAAAAAATTTTAAAATACAAAAAATAGGATTTTTTAAAATTAAAATTTAAATAAATATATTAATTCTAAAATAATTGTTTGTTAATACTAGTTAGTAATTTAACTAAATTTTTTCTTAGTTCTAAAACATATTGGATTAAATTTTATAAAAAAGTTCTAAGGGTTCAAGAATGTAACAATAAATAATAATTTAAATTATATTTTTTATTTTGTTTACAGATATCTAAATATAAAAATATTTTTAAAAAAAATTAATATAATTTTTTAAATTCTTAAATTATGTGCAAATTATTATAGCAAATAACTTTACTTATTGTGCAAAGACTAATTCATATCACCAGTTTGATTTTTTATAATAAATATATAATATTTTTAATTATTTTTATAATAATAATTTTTGACCTATTAGTCTATTTTAAATAATTTTATTACTAAAATGTTCTTCATAATAAGATGATTCTAACGAGCCCAAAATCATCCAAATCCAATTACAGGATCTTGAAATATCTGTGTGTCAAATAATGATGCATCCCCTATGGTGGAAGGATTGGTTGGACATAGTTGATACTATGTCCAACCAATCCTTCCACCATAGAGGGTGCATCATTATTTGACACACAGATATTTTAAGATCCTGTGATTGGATTTGGATGATTTTGGGCTCGTTAGAATCGTCTTATTATGAAGAACATTTTAGTAATAAAAATATTCAAACTAGACTAATAAAATAGGTCAAAAATTATTATTATAAAAATCATTAAAAATATTACATATTTTATTATAAAAAATCAAACTAGTGGATATGTTGAATATAAAAAAAAATTAGTTTTATATATAGCTACATTTACAACAAATTAGATTAGTTTTTTGTAATTAATGAAAATCTTTTGATTTTGTCAAAAAAGTGTATATATATTTATCATGGTACCAAATCTATAAATTGTTGTTTTTGGAAGGTCTATAACTAAGTACAGTTGTCCTTCTATATAATTACCTCTCATATAGTCACAAATTTATATAATATACCAAAATATAATACTATTTTTTTTTAGTAAAATACTCTATATAGTCATAATTATATTATAATCACTATTATATTTTTTAAATTTTGTTAGCTAATTTTATAATAAAATTACTTATTTATAATTATATTTTTACTAGCTGTAAACCCGTGCAATAATGCACGGGAAAACTATTTTTAAATATTAAATTAATAATATACTTTTTTTTTTAGATAATATTAAATAAATTTGTGATTGGTTTTAATAAACCCGGGCTTGGTTTGAATAAACCTGAGCTTTGTTCAATAAACTTTCTTTTGGTTCAAATAAACTCAGGCTTGGTTTAAATAAACCTGTGCTTGGATTATATAAACCCGGGCTTGGTTTAAATAATCAGGTCCCTGAAATATATAAAGAGGAGTAGGGTTTTAGTTTGCTTATTTTTGGTCTTTTTTTGTGCAGATTATTTCCTTTTATAGGGGATGTCTAAAGTGGAGTTAACTCATATTTCTGAATTATTTTTTCGATTAACTTTAGGGTTAGGGTCATTCTATATTAGGGTTGGTTTAGGTTTTAGGGGATCGTCTAAAGCAAGGTTCGATCACATGACACAAGGCTCGGTCAAGCACCTCGGAAGATCGGTCTGATCATTTTGTGTAACTATATGTACTTCATTAAAACCAAATTTTTTTAAAATTTTAACAAAGATATCTCTGCAACCACTTAAGCAAATTCTATGAACTTTTTTTATTTTAATTCTACAGACATGTAGAATTAAAATAAAAAAAATTCATTGAATTTACTTAGATGGTTGCAGAGATATCTTCATTCAAAGTTTGTAAATAATTAAAACGTTTATGAAATAAAATAAGATAATTGTTTTTTAAAACTTTTAACGAAGAATCTCTGCAACCACTTAAGCAAATTCTATGAATTTTTTTTTGTTTTAATTCTACAGATTTGTAGAATTAAAATAAAAAAAACCATCGAATTTACTTAGATGGTTGCATAAATATTTCCATTCAAGTATAAATAATTTTTATGAATTACAAATTTTTAATAACATTGATTTTATTATTTAAATCGTTAACTTCAGGTGTCCTTAAGAACCTCACTCAATGGATCGGGCAAATTTTTAATAGTCGCAAATTGAATAAATTAACCAGCTACAAACCATCTTTTTTCTTTGAAAATTTACCATTTATAAAGGTCGCTATACTCTTTTTCTTTTGTTCGTGTTCTTCACTATGCTATCCAAAACAACTAAAAAATTTAATAAAAAAATTCTGATTGCTAAAGCTTTAACTTTAGTTGCATCTGGCTTCTCTTTTTAATTATTATACAATTTAAATTTTTTGTTACAACAGCAGCAGAATCAATTTATTGAATCATTAGCGAAAGTTGCTTTACAGCAACAAGAGGTAATTTTTTTTATGTTATTATTGTTAATATTATTATTATTTTAAAAATGTGTTGTAATTATTGTGTTCGTATCAAGGTATCGATCATTTTGTTTAAAAACTTCGAGCATTAATAATAAAATGGTTATTTTTTGAATCAGATAGAAACTTGGTGAGAATTTGTTACAACAGCAACAGAATCAATTTATCGAGCATTATCGAAAGTTGCTTTACAGCAACAAGAGGTAATTTTTTTTATGTTATTATTGTTGTTATTATTATTTTAAATAATGTGTTGTAATTATTGTGTTCGTATCAAGGTATCGATCATTTGGTTTAAAAACTTCGAGCATTAATAATAAAATGGTTATTTTTTGGATTGGATAGAATCAATTCATCGAACATTAGCAAAAGTTGCTTTACAGCAACAAGTGGTAATTTTTTTTTGTTATTTTATTATTATTATTATTATTTTAAAAGATGCGTTGTAATTATTGTGTTCGTATCAAGGTATTGATTATTTGGTTATTAATAATAAAATGGTTATTTTTTGGATCGGATAGAGTCAATTTATCGAACATTAGCGAAAGTTGCTTTACAGCAACAAGAGGTAATTTTTTTTATGTTATTATTATTATTATTATTATTATTATTATTTTAAAAGATGTGTTGTAATTATTGTGTTCATATCAAGGTATCGATCATTTGGTTTAAAAACTTCGAGCATTAATAATAAAATGGTTATTTTTTGGATTGGATAGAATCAATTCATCGAACATTAGCAAAAGTTGCTTTACAGCAACAAGTGGTAATTTTTTTTTGTTATTTTATTATTATTATTATTATTTTAAAAGATGCGTTGTAATTATTGTGTTCGTATCAAGGTATCGATCATTTGGTTTAAAAACTTCGAGCATTAATAATAAAATGAATCGGATAGAATCAATTTATCAAACATTAGCGAAAGTTGCTTTACAGCAACAAGAAGTAATTTTTTTTTATGTTATTATTATTATGATTATTATTATTTTAAAAGATGTGTTGTAATTATTGTGTTCGTATCAAGGTATCGATCATTTGGTTTAAAAACTTCAAGCATTAATAATAAAATGGTTATTTTTTGGATCAGATAGAATCAATTTATTATCGAATCATTAAAGTTGCTTTACAGCAACAAGAGGTAATTTTTTGTTTTAGTTATTATGTTATAATTATTATTTTGAGGTATTCAAAGGATCACCTCCACAATGAGAACTTAAAAGTCATTAGTTTATTTTATAAGCTTCATTAAAAATTCATTTTATTTTTATAAATTTTATTATAAGTATGTGTTTAAACTTCCGACTTATACACATTCTTATGTTGGATAAAAAAAAATTCACATATAAGATAGTAAAAAAAAAAAATAAATAAATGATTAAAATCGCTCTTTATGCATTTCACTTTAACTCAATGTTACTATTGTAATAATAATTAAGCTAAGTTTTCAAATTACTACATACTTATTTATCACAATTAGCCCTAAGAGGTACAGTCAGGAAAATATTTAGGATTAGTAGCGTAACCTGTCACTGCGCTCCTGCTTTTTATTAAAGCTTCATTTCTTATCAATAATCCCGTATAAATTTATCATTTAAATATTATTAACTCACTAAATATCATTCGGAACTTCTATATCACCTGAAGTTTAGAAAACTTCGCTAAACATAATTGATTTACTAAATACTATTCAGAACTTCCATAACACCTGCAGTTTTAGAAAACTTCGCTGATATATTATATGGTTTGCTTGTATATATATCGTTTAATTTTTCAGTAACCATAGGTAAAGTTTTACTGATTTCGTTCTAATTCTATTTTAACTCTCATTTTCGATAATGCACTCATTTTGATATCACTCGCACTTTTGTTATTTTCTTTCGGTAATATCCAACAATTTTAAGAATAACTTTTTAATTCTAATTTTACTTTAATTTTCTTATTTCGATAATATTCAACCATTCATCTATTTTGTAATTATTTCATTAACATTAGGCCGTTTATCTGGATCAGAATTCATGCATTGATTTGCCAACTCAACATAGCAATCAGGAGTGCCAGGTGCAAATTTTGGTCGTAATCCATTACAAATCATAACTGCTAGATCAAAT
>QKWP01000015.1:504301-516068 GCA_003550325.1 Gigaspora rosea | reverse complement strand
GAATTCGAAGGCAGTATACTCTGAGTCTGAACGTTTTTTCTTGTCGAGTTCAACAATTTTATGGCATGAGCCTAAAGAATAGTAATAAAAATAATAATATGTCACTAATCGTATAAAATTTAACTTTTTTTTTTTTTTTTTGTATAGTGTTTGGACTGAGTTGAAATTCTTATTCAATTCTCAAGCCCAATCGCTATACTGGTCAAGCAACTATAGTTCAGAATCAATTTTCATTTTAAGTCAAAAGCCTAAGTATCGATTCTGTTTTTAAAGCCAGTTTTTTTAGAACTATATTATTTAAAAAATACAATGTAAAAATACTTTCAATTAGTAAAATGTAAAACTCACCTAGACACCAGTGTTAACAATCATAAATATCATTTCAAAAACTATGTATATACGTAATCCATCCGCAGCTCGTGCACTGTTCAAACCCCCATCTTTTTGGCTCCAATTTTTCATATTAATTAATAATATAGAACCAATTAAAGTAATACTGAATATAAAAGACACAAGCCCCAAGATGTTCAAATAAAAATCATTTAGATTCTTTTGTCATTAAACCATGTTACTAAAAGCACAAATTTAATATTATCAAACCTGTTATTCGATTACATTTTCGTAGTCAGTAGCATTAAGTTGAAATTTTTTAATGCAATTATCGACATTCTTATTTTTCACTCGCTATCTTTGTGCTGTTTTCTGAAGGTCATATGTCTGGCACCGAGCAGTACGAAAATACCTTTGGTTAGATCTTTTTTTCTGTAATATTGTCTTATATTGTGGGCTAATTGTTGAGGAGCAATATTCCGAACATATTATATATATATAATATTGATTAAGACAAGACAACTTAATTAAACCAAAAAGGTTGAAATTAAATACAGAAACAAACCTGGTATTATTCTATACATAGTGCCTGAAGTTTCGAATTGTATTTGAAATCAGCTGAAATGGGTCGCTGGAATTAAAAATTCTTCCTTCAATATTTTGCAAGGATGAATCAAATAACCAATGCTTAATGAAATAAACAAACTTACTTCATTTAATAAATTTTGTGAACTATCCAATGTTTTAAGCTCTACTTTATACGATGGTATACATGACTGTATATAATAACCATCTTCATCTTCAATATGTCGACCAGGTTGCTAATAATCTATCACCATTTTCTGAAGAATCCGTTTGTAATATTAAAGTGAAATTCATTAATATAATTATTCGTTTTTTAAAACCTCTTCTCTTCATTTTCCTAGCAGAGAAGCAAAATTATCACCTTCGTGCCTGAATTAGAAGAGAGTAATTATCTAGTGGAAAGTAAACAGAGAATAGTTAAAGAATTGCAGGAAGTTTTAAACAGCAACCCAGAAGAAATGTGAAGTTCACTAGTGAACGAGTATTCCTAAGCAAATTTTACCGATATAACAAATATGCTAAATATTATCTTTATTTCCACTCACTGATCTTTGAGTTGAAGGTTTCGATTTTTAAAATAATGCCACGAGCATTATTTCGCGCTTATACAGTAATATAATTATCGACGTTCTTATTTCCACCCATTTCCTTGTGTTTTCTGAGGATTATATGGTTGACATCAAGTTCGAGATGTTATATTTCATAGCTAATTCAGAGCTCCAGAAGCAAATTCAGGCTACACGTCCAAAATTTTTGTCCGGTTGAAACTTTGAAAATAAAATGGAAAAGTATATGGCCATATGTTGATCTAAATATATATAATATAAAAAATTAAATTATAATTAGTAAATTTTTACACATGTTACGTAGTAAACTCTAAATTTTTCTAATTGTTTACGTTCCAAGTAACCCGTATTATACATACATTCTATTCGCAAGCTTGTAGACTTTAATTTTTATACGCAGATGTCTATAGTTCATAGATAAAAATTAATAAGTATGCGAAAAAAAAATATATATATATATATATATATATGTAATAACATATATATATAATAACCTGAGATGGATTCTTAGAATTGATTCGGCTTTGACTTAAAATCAATTCTAAATCTAGATATAAAAAAAAAAAATAATAAAAAATTTGTACCAATCAATCCGTAATGTGGCGAGGTGGTACATTTTAATTCAGAGTGGTATGACTCCAAGAGATTTGTTGTAGTCACTTGCATGAGCAAGGGGGAATGCTATCAGGCCCAAAGAGCCCAATGATCCGTGTTTTTTGGATAGTTTCTTTGGATGTATCGTTTTATTTCTGAAACCGAGCACTCATTAATTGCTTGTTGAATAAGGCCTTCACAACCGGGCCTAGTTTTCTTGTGCATTGCTTGGTTCATTTTTTGCTGAGTTTTAGGGTCGTAAATCTTTCCTATCCATGTTCTCATAGTATAGACTGTACAATAAATAACGGCACACTCTTGTTCGCCATTCTGAAGACCTGGAAATGCTTTTTTTACACTTTTTGTTTCTACATAACTATGGTCAGCAAAAAAATACCTAGGATTCCATTGATTTGCAAACCGTCGAACTATGATTAAAGCTTTTGAAACGGTGTTACTATCCTCATTACTTACGAAAAAATGAGCGCCAACATCCCAGCAGCCATATATGTTATGAACATACAAAGTAAACAAGCGATAATCGTATCGGTTTGTTTTGTGGGTTGAATCAATTAGCGTTAGCTATCCGTATCACTCGAGATTATTAATTTGATTGGGGTGTATAAAAACAAGACCCTGAGTAGATTGGCTAGTAATTTTAAACCGTTCAACTTTATACTCTTGTCTTTCAAGAAAAACGACCGCTTCACGAATATCTAGTTTATGCTTCGAATTGCCAATAAGATGTGCATCAAGGGCCCATGAACTTTGAGCTTTATATTTGAAACCTCTTTACGTTTTAATTCTTTTACACTTTCTTCCAAACCCAGCTTTTCTGTTGCATATTCTTTTACCGCACTTGTTATCTCAGGTGGCCGATAGTTCTTAACGGCTTCTAGTTCAACTAAAGTTTGTACAACTTGCGAACGCTTTAGTTTTTCACTGTCTTCCAAAGAGTGGGTATGATCAGGTGAATTGTTAAACCGTTCAACTTGAACTTTTTGCGTCAAATGATATCGTGAAATTTTTATCTTGGCAGAACACAAGCCTGCAGGCCGAACCTTGGTTTTTCTACGTTTTTCTGGAGGTACATCCTCTTTTCGTGAACTTGATGGGTTATTTTTTGCAAAGCGACAGGTAAAAGTCTTCTATGAATCACCACTAACTAAATTTTTGTGACTAAATACAGTCCATATATTCGAGACTAATGGCCACCAGTCATCATCGAATTCTTGTAGGGAAATTTCTAGCGGTTCTCCAACGTTGAAAAGAAGAAGACGTCTTTGATCTGGAGTTAAAGTTCCAGCGGCGGGTGTGATAATGGGATTCATATTTATAAAAATACTTTTTTTTAAAAAAAAAAGTCTACAGGTGTCTATAATATTTTCATAATAAACAAAAAAAAATTGCTTATTTTTTTTAAAAACAAAAGCATTAAAAAAAATAAAAAAATTCGCCGGTATATTGGATTTTTTGAAAAGAAAAAAAAAAGTATATACCGGTATACCGGTAGGTGTCTTCTATTCAATGATCAAAAAAAAAAAAAAAAAAGATACTTCTGCATGAACTGTTTCTAATTTTTTTTATTAAAAAAAATAAGCTCTTGATAGAGACTTGCGGAAACTAGTTCTAAATTTTTTTTGAAACTCTTCGGTTGTTTTCTTGCATATAGCATACGTACATGCATAAGTGTCTTGTTTATATACAAGGTCCAATTTCATGAGAACAAATATTTACTCTGAGTCGACCGTCCGGATATTATGTCGGAGCCCGCTTGGTTCGTATCATCACGTGATTGAACCTTGCTTTAGCCATCCCCGGTTTTAGGAAGTTATATATAGGCAAAATTACCATCCTGACATTTTTGATTAACCTACTTGAGATAGATTTAGACTGCCGTTTTTTGTATATTTCAGGTTTTTGTTTTTATTTCCTGTTTTGTTTCGCTAGCGATCGTCAAAATTCTATAATTTGATTGGTGGTTGATCATGTGATTTGACTCCGCTTTGGACAACCCCTTTTATAGTAATTAGTTTGCTTATTTTTGCCTTATTTTTTGCAGATCTTTCTATATTTAGTAATTTTTGTAAAACCTTACCCTTTTGTAGATATTTCGGGGTCCTAAATAAGCCTACCCTTGGTTCAAATAAACTCTCTTTTGGTTCAAATAAACTTATTTTTGGTTTAAATCTTATTTTTGGATCAAATAAGCTAATTTTGGTTCAAATAAACCTGATCTGGTTCAAATGATCCAATTAGGTTCAAATAAATCTAATTTTGGTTTAATAAACCTGATCTGGTTCAAATGAACCCAATTTTGGTTCAAATAAACCCAACTTGGGCTAAATTTAAAAAGTGGCCAAATCAGGATTTGTGTAACGTTACACAATATTAGTGGCGTGTAACCAAAAATTATTTTTGCAAAAGCAGTACAATAAGCTTTTATATAACTTACATGCATATTTGTATTACACAAATCATATAACCTTGCATAGTGTAATATAAAAGTATAAAACTTATAAATTCATATTGCCCAATCATATTGCAATACAATACAATTTAAAAATTAAGGTAATACAATTTAATAATTATTTATATTGATAGTCTAAACGTTATCGATACACAATATAAATAGAGTAATCTAAACGTTATCATTACACAAAGATTTTTTAGATTGTTAAAGAAGATATAGATTTCTAACTCAAAATTTTACTAAGTTAACCCTGAGTGGGTTCTTAACAAAAAATGATTTTCTCGCAATTCTGTATAAATTTTGATATTATTATTATTGCCAAGGTTACACACAAATTTTTTAGTATATAGTATAGATTTAATTGTAGATAGTTGCTATATAAAAAAGTACAATTTTAATAATTAAATAAACTTTTATGCTATAAATAAAGTTGCTCAAAAGAATAAAATATACTTACCGATACTTTCAAATTTTTATATAAGTTAGACAACTTTTTATTAGTATTGTTTTATTTTACATATAGCTAAAAATTATATTAATAAAATATCAACTAATTTATATGAAAATTTCATATAAGTATATTGTTCTTATGAGCAACTTTTTTATTGCATAAAAATTCAATTTACTTAATACTATTTTGACTTTTATATATAGCAATAATCTATAATTATGATCTGTGGGTCAATAGCATAGCGGTTATGCTCCCAGGTCCCCAATCGAAGGTTGCCAGTTCAATACCACTTGGCGGTAAAATTGAATTTGATAGTCAGAACCCAATTAGAAATAACCGAAGTCATACAAGATGTAAGGTCAGTCCAATGAGGCACAAACTTGGTGGCGGTGTTTCTGTGTAACAAATATGTACCCACAGGAAACAGGACTGAGGTGGCTCGGCCAGTCCTGCAGGAAGTATAAATAATGCAGTGCGGACCCACATTTGGGCGGCGAAAGGCAAGCCGAATGAAGCCTTCATCACAGTCTTTACTGAAACTTAAAAAAAAGTATATATGTTTTTATAATAAAATAATAATATTTTGAAAATATAATAAATATGCTTTTATATAAAAAAATATTTTAATAATGTTTTTATAATATATTAATAATATAATAAAAATTTTAAAAATAAAATAAAAATTTAAATCTGTTTCAAAAATATTATAAAATTATTATAAAAACATTATTATTCTATTTTAAAAATAGTTTAAAATAAATTGTTTAAAAATATTTTAAAATATTATTTTAATATTATTAAAAATATTATAAAAACATTATTGCTATATTTTAAAATACTTTAAAATAAATTTTTTAAAAATGTTTTTAAAACATTATTTTAATATTATCAAAATTATTATAAAAACATTCTTATTATATTTAAAAATAACTTTAAATAAAGTTTTAAAAATGGTTTTAAAACATTATTTTAATATATTAAAAATATCATAAAAACATTATTATTATATTTTAAAAATATTTTAAAATAAGCTTTTTAAAAATGTTTTTAAAACATTATTTTAATATTATCAAAATTATTATAAAAACATTATTATTATATTTTAAAAATATTTTAAAATAAATTGTTTAAAATATTTTTAAAACATTATTTTAATATTATTAAAAATATTATAAAAACATTATTATTATATTTTAAAAATATATTAAAATAAGTTTTTTAAAAATATTTTTTAAACCAAAATTATTTTTAAAAAATGTTTATATCTCGTAATTTTGCTTATGAAACCATCTTCGTATTTTAACAAAAAATCTTTTTTGCAAGATTTTGGGGTAAACACATTTGTCTAAATCATTATATTATTGATTTGTTTTATTTATATTATATTTAATATTATAAAATATATTATAATATAATATATTTATATAATATAAATATTTATATTATACTATAAATATGAAATTTATTTGGTTTAATAATGTTTTAAAAATGTTTTTATTAATATTACTAAAACAGTTTTAATATATATCATTTATATTATTATTATTAACTTATAACTAGTAATTATTATGTTTTTTAAAATATAATAAAAACATAATAGATATATAATCATAATATTTTTAATTTTTTTATAGTTTCAGTAAAGGTAACATTTCCAAGTGGCCAAAGCTCCGACGATGGAGGTCTTCTGGGCGGCATAAGGCAAGCCAGTCAGCTTATCTGAGTTGGGTTAAGTAGAGGGTGCTCAAAAGAGGGTTACAAAGAAGAGCACTGGGTCTTAAGATTAAAAAAAAAATAATCTATAATTATATATAAAAATTTCTTAAATTTTATTTTAAAAAATTTATTTATAGTTTTTGATAGTTTCTATATATAAAAGTCAAAATAATACTAAAACTGTATTACTATAAAATGCACACCTGTGCAGTATTTCTATTACCTGCATAGTATTTTGAGTACACGCATGTGCACTATTTCAAAATCAACCTAGTTTTTATGCACCAAAAAAATTTTCAAAATAGTGTCTATGTGCAGTATATAAATATTTATTTAAAAATCAATATCCTTAAATAGAAAATACATAATTTAGTAGCAAATAATTTTCTAAATAATAGGTCTTCAATTTGTTATTCAGGTACATATGTATACAAACAAGTAGTTATCCTGTGTGGTGCTAAAAAACTAATCTTAATTTATATAAATAGAATAGAAAATCATTATCAATGCTTACTTTTAGCATGCTATATATATAATCTTCTACTTGGCAATACTGAAACAGTACTGAAACAATGCTAATTTGCTATTTAATATTTATTTATTAGTCCATTATTATTTTAATTTTTATTTAATTTTTTACTTATCAATATTGAATTTATTTATTTATATACTTCATAACCTCATTATATATTAATTGACTCTACTAGACACATATAGTAAAACTTTTGATTCATATTATCCAGCTTATCTGTTAAATGTTTGCTATAAAAATTTGATGATAAATAGTCACCATTGTATTAAATAAAGAGATAAAATGGTACTAAGAATTTTTCTTGTAGTTTAGTACTATTGACCTATAGAAAAACACAAAAGTGACTATAACTTTTGGTCCACTGATCCAAATTAAATAAAATGACTACCATTCGAATCAGCTCATCGAGATGGTTCTAACGAGCTATAGATCATCCCAATATGATCACTGGATGACAAGATCAGAACCAATTAACAATCAATATAGAATCTGCGATCTGATTGGCTAGATGATCTACTGCGTAAATGTCTTTACATGTATTACTTCTAAAACATGTCATATTTATAGTATATATTTTATATATTTCATTTATTATATATATATTATTTATTTTATATATTACATTTCTATTACATATACTATATCTTTTATTAATAATAGTTATAGCATATATTACACATGTAGTAGATATAGTCTGTTACATTTGTGAAAAAAACAAAATGTATAAAAGCAGCCGATATGGACCCCAAGTTCAACATTGAGTCTTCATACTCTTTCAATAATAAATACAATTATTTATTATATAAATTAAACAATTATTAGTATTTTCATATACTTCTAATTGTAGCCTCTTTCATAATTGCAAATTGCTTTAAATCTTCTTTGTTAAGTTTTATTAAAAATGCCTTCTGACATAGATATATCACAGTAACAAAGTGAGGTTACACAATGTGTTCACTATCTAAGATCACTCTAGTTACCTAATATCTTTGAAGAAGTGGATATAGGATAACAGTACATTCATTTATACAGTATTTATACAGTATACTATATAAGGTGCATACTATTTTAGAATGGCATGGGCATTATTTTGAAGCCAAATATACTATTTTAGAAAATATAATTTTTAAAATAACACCCATGTGTGCTATTTTGCAGTAATACAGTAAATCGATTTTATGCAATAGAAAAAATTGTTTATAAAAACAAAATACCTTATCTTGAAATTTTTATACAAATTGGATAACTTTTTATCAGTATTGTTTTTTATTTTATATATTTATAAATATAGCTAAAAAAATTTTTTAAATAAAAAAACTTATTAATAAAATATCAATTAATTAATATAAAAATTTTAAAATAAATATATTTTGTTCTCTTGAACACCTTTTTATATTGCATAAAGATAAATTCGTTTAGTATTATTTTGACCTTTATATATAGCAACAATTAATAATTATATATAAATTTTTTTTAAAATAAATTTTAAAAACTCTTTATATTCAATTACTAATTATTGCTATATACAAAAGTCAAACAACACTAAGCAAATTGATTTTTATACAATAAGAATAGTTGTTTAGAAGAACAAAAATATATCTGTTCTAAAATTTTATATAAATTAGTTAATATTTTATTAATACAGTTTTTTTAAAAAAATTACAAATTTTTTAGCTATATTTATAAATATATTAAATAAAAAATAGAACTAATAAAAAGTTATTTATTTTGTATAAAAATTTTATAGTAGGTGTATATTATTTTCTTAAACATTTTTTTTATTCATCAATTTTTCTTTTTGTATTTGTAGACTTTATTATATAAAACTTTATTTATGTATATTTATATTCTACTCTAACAAAATATGATTCTGACTTATGTCCAGATTAGGGTTCGAGGCACAGGTAAAAAATCAGGCATGCCTTAGAGGGCATGCCCTGAGTCGTTTCATGCCCCTTATGCCCATAGGCATGCCCTTTTTATATAAAAATACTATAGCCCGCTTTGTGGCACCTATTTTATATATTATTTTTTTTGTTAGTTTGCACTATAATTATTGTTTTTTATTATAGTTTACAGTAAAAAATTTTAATTCCACCAGGATGGCCTTCAAATTTATGGATCATGTAAGTAATACCACTATTATTATTGTATTTATAAATTTATGGCCTATGATAGTAGTATATTTCTCACATGATCTGTAAATTTAAAGGCACCCTGTTGGATTTGTTTACAGTAAAAAATTTGTCGTGAATTATTGTAAAAAATTCTTACAATGGTATATAATATTGTATAGTTTGCATTAAAATTTCATAGTAGGGTCATTCATGTTATATAGACAAAGACAGAGGCGTGGATTAAAGTGTCCAGTTTTTTAAATCTGTACAAATATGTACAAATTCTGCTGATTCTGTTAAAAAAACTGAATAAGCAAAAAAAGCAAAATTATTGTTATTATTTATAAATGTCTAAATATAGTAAGTAGTGAAGTTATTATTTTATATTAAATTATCTATCTGTTAGTCATATCTTTAAATTTTAATTGGTTAATTAAATTATAAAAAAAGACAAAACAAAAGCAGTAATTTAATGGCTTAAAAAAACAGATTTCTGGACATTTTAGTGTGGGTAGACTTGGTCTGAGTAACTAGGGTTGAAATAGAGCTCTAGATTATATCATGAGGCTATAATATGAAAACCCAGTATTTGGACTTATCAGGAGGTTATTGGTCTGTAATAATAATAGTTTATTTAATATCTACTGGGGAATTACTAACGATAACACTTCTACTTTAATTTCAAAGGTTATTACTCTGCAATATTGAACTCTAAAGCTTTAAACTCCACTGAGTTCTTGCTTTTTAGATTTTCTTTTTTGTGAAGACAAAGAAATTCTTCTCTCTATTTGTTCTAACAAGTTATCAGGTTTGATATATCAAACATATTTGATATATTTAATATATTTAATATATTCAATATATTTGATATATTTGATATATCAGATATATTTGATTAAATATATCAAATCGTCAAACAGGTAATTTGGAGATTATATTTACTACATTAATTTTACTAAATATACATATTTGATTACTGTAAATTATCGTGTAAAATACCCAGGTGGGCTATAAACTAAAAATATCAAACCTGGTTTATACAGGTTTTTTCCCACAAATCAGCCAATAAAATTGCGATAAACTTGAAATATACCTGGTCTAAATCAAGGGGAGTACCGATCAAGGGGAGTATTTTCTACAGTAATTTATGGTAAAAATTAAATAACTAAAAATAAAAACAAGAATAGAAGAATAATAAAAATAAAAAATTAGCATGACTTTATATCATTACAATACTTTGGTCCTACCTGTTATTTCTAACATGCTGACCAATTAAATATGACATATATATCACATGACTAGGCATGCCTAATGGCCAAGCGGCATGCCTATAGGCATGCCTCCAAGGCATGCCCAAAAGGCATGCTCATGCCCCTGTGCCTCGAACCCTAGTTCAGATATATCCCATCTAGCAAATTTTTTATCTCAATTCAAATTCTCAACTTATTGAGAATTTGTTTTCTTCTATTACTAGCTAGCTAATATTTAATATATCAAGATTGGCTTTTTTTTAAACTAAAAGAAAATTATAATAAGTGAAAAGAAAAAATATAAAGAGAATAAAATGGAAGAATATCAACTACTACCTAAATGAAAAACCAAATTTGTTACAAATATAAAAATAAAAAAAGAAGAAAAAGCAAAAGGAAAAAAAGCATTATATAGTTAGACTTCTATAATACCTTCCTAAATTCATATTTTTTTTTGTTCATAAAATGTTATTAGTGCTAAATGCATTCTATATTCTGTAAATACACATTCTCTTGAATAACTATTTATATCATACTAACCTTTCTAAAATGCACATAGTCAATCAAATTTAGTATTTAAAATAGGTTATACAGTTTTTAGTAGAAGTTATACAAATTTGACAATCTAATTTTTAAAGCTACAATTTAATTGGCTCTTTCTAAATGCAAACCTTCCTAAATGCACACTGTAGGCTTGTCCCAATACGATAGCTTTAGGTATAGAAGTATAATTATATGATGAAAAGTTGTAATAAATCAATCGCTAACTTAGATGATGCATCTAACTAGTTTTCTAGGAATTCAACCCAATAATATGATAACTTTAAGGTATAGAAGTAAAATTAATTATATAATAAAGAGGTATAACGGATCAATCGCTAACTTGGAGTAATTATTCATTGTTATACCCATAATTTTAATTCTCTATTTTTTTGTCTTTTTTTTAATTTTTTAATTGTTTTTTTATTCTTTTTTTTTGATTTTTTTTTATTTGTTTTTTTTATTATTCTTTTTTTAAATTTTTTTTATTTATATTTTTTGATTTTTTTAATCTTTTTTAATTTTTTTTAATTTTTTTAATTGTCTTTTTTTTTATTATATTTTTTTTTATATTTTTTTGTGTTTTTTTTTTTTAATTTTTTTAATTTTTTTT
>QKWP01000015.1:486555-501761 GCA_003550325.1 Gigaspora rosea | reverse complement strand
AATAAATATAAATTTTATCAAAAAAATATGCTTCTAAAATTACAAGTAGGTTAAATAGATATATATTTATCTATTATAAAAATTTGATATAAGGTTAATAATCAAATTTTTTCTAAATTTCAGTTTTTTAACTGTACTAAATTAAGCTTTTTGTACTAAATTTAGTACACCTTACGGATACCCATTAACTAATTAATTAGTTGCCTAAACAATTAATTTACTAATTAGTTTATTAATTAATGCTCTGGACGCATACTGGTTTCCAGTTCCTAGTATACTATTAGCTATTTAACTATTTCAATATTTATAAAGCTACTTGCATATAGCCATTCAATCCAAATGCTATTAGTTTGAATTATTTAAATTATTATTAGCAACTGAACAATTTGATCTTTAGCTTTATCTAACCAATTTTCTATGCAACTTATTGAGTTACTTTTAGCATCATTTTTAGTATTACAATCATCTTATAAACCAACTTATTTCACTTTCTCAAGTTTCCTCCAACTAGAAAAAAAATTATAATTTATTTTTAAATAAGAATAAGTCATTAAATTCCAACTTGCTGACCAAAGATGAATTAAATATTTACAAAAATCTAGAAAGTCTTTCTATAATTAGTTTTTAAGTATGTGATCCCTTATATTTTATAGATTAAAATTCTAAAAGCATCTTTAGAAAATCAGTATGAATCTAAAGTTGTTGTTTCTAAAAAAAGGGAATAGCTAAAACCTTGTACCCATATAATTTTTTGAAATTTTAGTTAAAATTTGTATCAAAGTCTGTTTAGCATTAGAATCAGGGTTAGAGTTAGAACCAATATAGGTAAAATTACCTTCCCAATATTTTATATTAATGGCCCAAGATGGGTTTAGAATACTGTTTTTATGTTCTTGCATTTTTTTGTTTTTTTGACTTTTTTGAGCTGATCTGTATAAACAAACTTTTGCAACTCTGTTTGATTAATTTATACAAAAATATCACATGGGTAGATAGCTTTAGATAATCTCTAAAAAAAGAAAATGCTTTTCTTTGCACAATTTTTTACCAATGAAAGTTAAACAAATTAAATAAAGAAGTGAAAGCAAAGATCAAAAAAAAATAAAAAAAGAATTAACAGTTCAACAAAAGTTTGTCTAAGAACTTGAATTAGCTAAAAAATAAGAAGAATATAAGCAAATAAAGCAAGAAAAAGAAAATCAAAAGTGTAAATTAATAATACTGTAGTAATTTTTTTCAGAAGAAGTAAAGTATATATATATTAATTCATTAGAATACTTTTATCCCTAAAATTTTTTATATGTGACCATTTTGATCCAAAATAGTTCACAGTATTTGGTTTTTTATATAAATCTTTTCTAAAAAGGGGATAGCTAAAGTCATGTACCCACATGATTTTTTAAAATTTTAGTTAAAATTCATATTAGAGCCTGTTTAGCATTAGAGTTAGTTTTAAGGTTAGGGTCAATATAGATAAAACTGCCTTGACTTTTTTGGGCTAATCTGTATAAACAAAATTTTATGACTCTATTTGGTTAATTTACACAAAATATCATATAGGTACATGGCTTTAGATATCCTCTAAAGAGTCTAGTTTGCATGCTATTATAATTATTTGAAGTTTTTTGGTTAGTAAAAAAATTTATATTATAACAACTTTTACTTTGTCAAAATAGGGTTCATATTATTTCACCAACAATTACTTCACCAATATAACATTTTATCAACAAATACTTACTGACAAGTTAATTTTACTGACAGTTTGTTTCATCCAAGTTTATTTTACTGACAAGTTTTTTCAAAAAGCACCCTAACTTTAGCCCTAATTCTATCTAATTCTACCTGATCCTAACAACAATGACCAGAATTACTTTGTCGGTAAAATGAGCTTTGGTGAAATAAACTGTCTGTAAAATGAACATGTCAGTGAATAATTGTCAGTGAAATGTTATGTCGGTAAAGAGATTGTTGATTAATTGATTGCTACCCGTCAAAATACTCTTGTTGACCTTATAATTATTAAATTTATCAATTTAGATTTGTTTTAATTTTATTATCTTGTTTTTAAAATATTATTATATAAAGATATATTTAAATATTATAATAATAACAAAATAATCAAATTATATAAGCATATAAATTTATAAGTAATCAGATATAAATATACTAAAATTTATAAGTATTTAAGTACATATATCAAAAATTTATAAGTAACAATGTTATATATATACAAAATTTCATAAACAACTCATAAGAAATTTATATTAGGGCTTATAATTTCTGATCAAGTAGTTTTTTATACTTAATAATCATTTAATATCATATAAATAGTTAGCTCAAATTTTATTTAACCTTAATTACTCATATTAATAGATATCTATAAGCCCTCTGTACTAAATTTATATAGTTTAAATAATTTTTTTTTACAACAATAAAAAATAATTTTTATTTAAAACTTTGATAAATGTACTTTAATATTAATATTTATTATTCAAAATTTTAGTATAATTATATAAAAAATTTTGAATAAATTAACTTTAAATAAACATATATTTTGCCAAATTTGCAGTACTAAAGTTAGTATAGTAAAAAAATAATTAAAAATATAAATTTGTAACATAATAATAAAAATATAATATATAAATTATTTTTAATCTATTTGATTTTTCAAGTATAAAAGAAGTATTAAAATAAAATTAATAGATTTTTATAAAGGTACAAGTCCAAAAATAGTTAAATTTACTTATAAAATTTATAGTAAATTAATAGTAAACTAATAATAAATTTGTAGTAAATTTAATTTAAGAGAGTAAAAATAAATTAATATTAAAAACTTTATTAAGCCAATATAAATTAAATTTAACCAGTTATAAAGCTAGCTTTTTTGATTATAGGGGATAGCTAAAGCCAGGTGCGTTTATATGTTTTTAAGTATTTAATTAAAATTAGGATAAGGGTTAATTAGAGGTTAGGGTTTGGGTTAGAGCTTGTTTTATAAGTAAAATTGTCTTTCTGACATTTTTTATTAATGCGTTAAGACATTCGTTTCTTGTATTTTTGATATTTTCACTTTTTTTCTTTGTTTTTGTCTTGTCGGGCTGATCTGTAAAGATCAAATTTTATGATTTGATTGGCTTTTTATCACATGAACGCACCTGGCTTTAGACAACCCCTAATTATAGTAAAAATAAATTTATTAAATTTTACTAAAAATTTTATAAAAATTATAGATTTTAGTTTTTATACATGTAATTATATATTTTTTAAATTTATATATATTATATATATATCAGATATATATATGTGTATATATATAAACTAAATATAAAAATATCTGCATTTTAGTATGTTTTTGGTCAAATTTAATGATTTATTATAATTAGAATCCAAAAAACTAGCTCTACAAATTTTAATTAAAAAATTTAAAGCTATTATCTTAATAAAATATTTTGATAATTATAAATTAGTTTAAAACTTTAAAAATTAATTAAATTTTTTAATAAAAATTTTTAGGTTAAAAATTTATTTTATTATAAATTATTATAAAATATTAAAAATATTTTACAAAAAAAAATTAATTTATATTAAATATTTTATATTAAAAATAGTTTTATTAAAATTTTATATTAAAATTTTTAAATATTATCATGAGTAAAAATTTGTATTAGATTTAATAATTTTTTATTTTTATATTTATTTCTAAGTTAATAAATAATAATAAATATTAATTTTATCAAAAAGATATAATTTTAAAATTACAAGTAGGTTAAATAGATATATATTTATCTATTATAAAAATTTGATTTAAGGTTAATAATAAAATTTTTTCTAAATTTCAGTTTTTTAACTGTATAAATTAAGCTTTTTGTACTAAATTTAGTACAGCTTACGAATTTCTATTAAATAATCAAGATTTTCACTCATATGGTACACAATATTCTTGGTGTATTATTTTTATGCAAGAAATTAAAAGTCTAGATTCCCACTTCATTAATAACGACAATTTAAAAAATTTATTTCAACGTACAGTTTGCGCATTATCTCTGTACGTACGTTGTGACGGGCAAATTCCAATTCAAAATTGGGCTGTGCTTGATATCTATTTTTAATTTTTATTTCTATTTCTATATATATGTTCTGTTATGTTCAGCATTACCATGTATAATTGGGGTGAGCGGCGCACTATCATAATTATATGTGGTGTCATAGAAAAGTCTATTATGACAAATAAATTAATCGGTGATCATCATAGTTACACAAAAACTTTGAAAAACCCTTCATGATACAATACATAGTTTTGATTTTTACATAGTGCGCCGCACACCCCAATGTATAGTAGTAATCGACTCGATGGACTCGATGGAGTCAATGGAGTCAATGAAGTCGATGGACTCGATGGAGTTGATGGAATCCATTGAATCGATTTTTAGTCTGTAATTAAAAGTATATAAGAGCCTTGAGCTCACCTCAATAAAGAGGAACTCGGTAAGAGTTAAGAGTTGATAACTCAGTTCGAGTTAAAGTTAGGAACTCGGTTGAGTTTGAAAGCTTCAGAGTTCAATGTTGTAAAGTAATAACCTTCGAAATTAGAGTAGAAGTGTTATCGTTAGTAATTCCCCGATAGATAATTGAATAAACTGTTATTATTAATAAACTGATAACCTCCTGATTAGTGAATTCGTATTAAAGTCCAAATCCCGTGACCTCATATTAAAGTCTCGTGACATAATCTAGAGCCTCTAGTTTAGTTAGTGTTAGTGTTGTATAGTTGTTATACAGTCAACTCTTTCTATACTGGCTGGCCAAAAAAAAAACAGTTCGCTATAAAAAATTACTATATTTTCTTAAAAAACTATAGCTTTTTTTATACCGAATTTTAAAATTTTGAGTTCATTATACTGTATCCAGAGTTCATTATAATTTATAGTTAGACGTAAGGGATTATCTCCCTTTCACAACATATATGTGTGGAACGAGAAACAAAAAAAAGTTAATGCGTGCATAATGTTTTGATGTACAGTCCATCAAATACTTTATTAGGAATTGGCTCACTTATGTTAAAGCAGGCCGGATAATTTGTTAATGCGGGGCCAGATGATATGCTAACGCAGGCCAGATAATCATATTAAAAATCCCGCGCGGGAGTTTTTAAATCCCGCGCGTTGCCCATCACTAACTAAATCACTTGGGACACTTATAATTTAAGAAATTTTTGCAATGTCTATAGTTTATGCATTCCTCTGTATATAGTTAACAGATATGCGTGGCACTATATTGATGGTCAAGGGACTGCTGATTTATTTTTTTAATGTTACAAACCTAAAAATTTCGCCAAAAAAATCGAATTAAATTAAGTTTATAAATATCAAAGATCTGCAAGGAAAATTTTGTTAATGGGTAGAAAGTAGTTTCGTAGTAAAATTGAGCTGCTTTGACTTTTGCGTTATATCCAATCTTGAAATTTGATTTGCCAACGAAATTTTTAGTACGGTAACACTAAGACGGTTGATTTTTGGCCAGCAACTTTAATCGTATGATATTAGACTAGACAAATAACTATTCAGACAAATAATTTCTTGTTCATTATACTATTACCAGAATTTCAGCTGACCGTTTGGTCAATACCAATGTAAATAAATGAATTATCCCAAATTTACATTTTAATATAAAACGTGTTAAGCCCTTTGATGAAGTAGTTCTCATCAAAAAAAAAAACCTTTTACCAAAGCTAAATTTTATTATAAGTGTTGCGAAAAATTTAAAAGTTGATAAAAAAAATGATAAAAAAAAACAAAATATAAACAATCAAAGAAAACAACATAATACAAGTTTTAAAAGAAAAACAAATTATTATCACACATATTTAATAATAAATAGCACTAAGATTACTATCACCCTGATGATCCTTTCTAGCCTGCAAAAATGCACCAAAACGCATAGTTAATAGTGAACAACTTATTGCTATCGTAGCAATGACAAATTTTTTCCATCCTGGAGTGGAAGGCAGGTAAATGCGTTTTGTAGGATAAATGCTTGTAGAGTGAGTATCTACGTATACATAGTACATATAAGCCGGATAGGTGATAGCATAGGTTAAAGCTGATAAGATGGTGCTATTATTTAAAAATATATGTATATGTTTAGAAATATGGAGTAAATTAAAAAATTACACTCAAAATAACTATACTTACGGCATTAAATCTTCAAAGGAAACAGCGGCAATGAGGTTACCAACATTATGGATAAATGAAGCAAAGACTAAGATTAAAAGTTGACATGGATGATGAACAAGTCCATATTGTTGATCATGCGCATGATCATCGGATTCTGCCTCATCGTTAGCAAGAGGCATACGTTCAGCACCATCACCATGCTTAAGTTCATGTTTAGTGTTAAAGTAAATACGGATAAAAGTGATCATAAGTGCATAGTCAAAACAGAGACCTATTACAAAATTAATAATCGAATTTGACATTTTTTAATACTTATAAATAAAAAAAACCATAACGATAAAAATAAAAATGATCATTACCTTGAATTTTGAACCAAACAGCATCATAAGGCCAATCGATGAGAAGACCTCCACAATAAATTAAAAATACATAACTCAAAATAATACCATAAAGACTAATATTTTTAATCCTCCCACCAGAACCTATCAAAACCAAAATAGTAAATTCGATAGTATTATGCAGTATTCCGATCGTCGCCCACAATTTACCAAGTTCAAGTACAATAACAGCAAAAATAGTAAACGTGGTAATAAAAGTATAAATAACCAAATGACGATTAAAGTAGTAAGCTGAAACTGGGGCAGAGTCGTCACTGATAAAATATGTCTGCAATTTACGAGTGGTCGGAGGATGTGCCGTCCACCTTGAGGCTAAATAACAGGTGATCGCCATCAAAAGAGTTGTGAAAAATAGTGCACTATCGGATTTGTTTTCATCGCGTCCTTTAATGAATAATTCAATGTGGTTAGTATACAATCTTATAGTAAAAAGAATAATAAATAATTATGAATAATTATATACCTTTGATGGGAGGATGCCATGTTGGATAACCAAGCAAACGGCTTTTATCTTGAGCAATATTGAACTTAGGGACACCCACAAAGCTAAGGAGGCTAAGGAAAAATATAAAAACTGTTAAAATAACACAAATTGAAGGTCCAAGGTGAAAAGCCATTTCGTTTTAAATTTATATATGTAATTATTATTATTTATTTATTTTGAAGTAGAAGAGGAATAATCTTTTCGTTAGATAAAAGTGTAAAAATGTTCAGAATTCCCTTCGTTAAATACTCAATCAATTGCTCTTAAATATATATTATGTAACATAACATTATTCGTTCGCATGATATAATCAAATTTCACTGGTTAATTGATAAATAAGGATCTCGATTGAATCAACCCCTTCTCTAGTCTAGATAACGATAATCATTACCATTTGTAAATGTGTTTAGGCATGTGTGTTCGTTCTTATTGATTTGTTTATTGCCGTGATCAGCCACATTTCCTTTTTAACTAAAGCGGAAAAGATTTTCACCAATTTTATATCTTGCGAAGCGCAACGTAGCGTTGAACGCTCAGGTTTATCTGCGCACACTCCCCGAAAATTTTTATTGAATTCGAGTTGTATTTATTAAAAAATTTTAAGGAGTTAGATCGCATTCTATTCCATGATTAGATGATGCATTCTTATGTGGATTTAATTGTGTTGCTGAATACATGCTAAACTTTATACCATTTCGCCAATCACCAATCGGTAATGGAGAATTTGGTGAATTGGTGTACAGTAATGTTGAATTGGTGAAATCGGTAGAATTGGTGGAAATGGTGACTAGTAAATTTGGTAAATTTGGTGTAAATGTAAAGTGGTGACTCGGTACTTAAATTTCGAAAGAGTAAAATAACAATAATTATCTGCAAATAAATTTCTATGTTTTTTTCTAATTTTATTTTTTATCCGTTTTTTATATATTTTATATATTTTTTTCAACCTTTAGTATTTAAGATTATCATTTAGCTCAAATTTGGATTACAATAAATATCTGATTTTAACGTTCGATCTACTTATCAATTAACGATCAGATAAATCAAATAATCGATTCGAATTAATCGATAAAACACTTTTAATTTACCAATTTTATCAATTTCGCCAATTTCACCAATTCACCAAATTTTTATTTTATGTAATTTTTTTTGATAAAACTATCTTACTGTTTCACCTGGTGAAATTGACTAGTTTCGCCAGCATTATTAACTCTGACTCTATTTACGCAGTGTTGATAACGACCAGTTATTTTATTCTAAATGACAAAATGACCAAATGATTAGGCTTTTGTCTTTAATATATTTCAATTAGAGATGCAACATATATATGATAGCCCAATTTTTTTCGTGTACAGTACGTACAGTACATACGTATAGTACATATAGTATTTTATAGTGTAATAAAATAATAGAAAAAGCTTTAAGCACGTAACTAAAAATTATACCAAGAGGCATGGAACCTTTAATATTTATATAATTATACATATGTTTAGAAAAAAAAACCCTTAATATTACTAGGGAAAAAATCTCAACAACTAAAAATATAAATAAAATAATTTAAATATTTAAATATACCGGTATATTTTTTAATTTAATCATCTCTATCAGTGTATAAAATAGCATGATAAAAATCCGGATCTACCGTTTTTTATATTGGAATTTTTTGAAGTGCATCTATGTGCCCCCAATGATCTGATGATCATTTTCTACTAATGCAGGTTTTTTTTTTTTGAACCGGTATTTTTTATATAACAGGTGCATGTACCGGTAAATTAAAATTTCTATTTTAAACACTGATCTCTATCCATATCTTCATTATTATTTATATTCAACCCTAGCAAATTTTATTTGTGTATTGCTCTAAGCAAGGCTAAATATAGTAATTCAATAAGGGATTTGTTAATCGTAGCAGGTAGCGATATCGCAGGTTAATATTTAAAAAAAATAAAAACATTATTAGTTAGGGTTAGGGTTCGAACTAGTATTTTGATTAGAGTTAGAGGGCACATATATTTATGCAAATTTCGTTGCTAAAAACTTTTAATCAGAAGCCCAAGACTAGTTACATGATGAAATTTTAATTTTTCCTAATTGTTCGTTCGTTTTTTGTTACACAAGATCCTGTGATCTAATTGGTCGATCATATTAACCTGCGATATAGCAACCTGCGATATTTAACAATATTCATAATAAATAATAAGCCTAAATTTATAAAATCTGACTTTATATTGGCAATATTAAAAAAATTTTGCTTTAAGAATATTTTTTATGTTGATCAAATTTTTAAGTTTTATTGGTTGATCAGCATGTGAGGTTACATACCTATAAAAGGATCGACAGTACGTTAGGGTGGTGCACGGTGTTACAACCGTGGGAGAGACTTGGTTAACGTTAGGTAGAATTAGCAAGCATAAATGGATGTTCATTAGGGGATTTGGAATAAATGATATATTATATTAAAATGGAATGGAAAGGAATTATTGCTCTTTATTATTTTGACCGCTGTATTTATAACTTTCAAATTATATCGGTTCGAAACCAAAATCTTGGGTTTCAGACCAATATCGGTGGTTCTGGACCAACCTGGCGGGTCTCAGACCACTATAGAGGGTTCGAAACCCAAATCCGTGGTTCGGGACCACCGTATGCGATAAGCCTTCTACCAAAAGGATAATCACACAAACATGCTAACTAATATAAGGTAAATTATAATAAAAGAAAATCAATGGAATATTTAATCAAACCTATGTAAGGTAGCTATGTAATTTGTCATGTTACAGATATTTATGCTACACAAATGAAAATCAATTTCAATTTTCGACAATTAATATATATATCTTTATTGCATTTTTTTGGATATAAATTTACCGCTGAATTTTTAAAGCAGTTTTGTAGATGGTTTAAAAGCAAAGTTACGTTTAAAAATACTGTATACCAGGTTATATAAACTTTTAAGTGTTTGATTTTTAAAAATCTGACATAATAATTTTGAAAGCCTCTAAAAAATAAGAACGTAATTACTTCAAAATGATTACAAGAAAATTTCTAGTCAAAAGAGTGAAGAAAAAAGATGAAGGTGATCATAAGAATCATCTAAAATTTTTCGCTTTTTTCATTTAAAACATATATAAATGATTTCGACTGATTTTTTTAATTTCGCTGATAAAAAATTTGATCCTAGTAAAATTACTAATACACCTTACATAGGTTTTATTAAATATGCAGTGCACCACCCTAGTACGTACTGTACGTACTAGAGTGGGCGAATATATGTGCATATATGGTCAATCATATGTGTACATATGTAAATTCCGTAGAACAAACAGGCTTAAATTTTTAAATTTTATCACAACTTTTAATGTTTTCGCTACCTTTTTTCTAAAAATATTCGTTCAAATTTATTCAAAAACTCAGTCCATATCCTTATTCAATTCATGTATCATATTTATTGAGAAGGTAATAGTTTAAACGGCAAAACAAATTTATAGTCAATAAATCTAAACTATGGTTTGGGCTTTACGTAAACTTTACTTAAGTTAAAGAGAACTTATATTAAGGGTATATAAGGTTAAAACATAGTATGTAACATATATATTTTTTTTTTCTGTTTTTTTTCTTGCAACGAAAGTACTAATAAATTTAAGCCACCGTTACAAGATTTAGCTAGAGATGCGAAATTAATTCCACCAATTCAAACCTGAAATAAGAATGAATTTAATGTAAGCGATAATGTAGTGTGTTGTGTTGATATATTTCGAACTTTAATTCCTGATATTAACCAAATATTTGGTTTGAATTTAAGAAATAAGTCAAATAAGCATAACTAAGTGACTCAATTTTTAATTGATTTTACCAACAAAATCTTTAATATGTACTTTGTCTCAAATATGATCCCATAATTTGTTACTTGCACTCAAATTTGATAGTGTCATCTATTAAATTGTAATTCAAAGGAATATATGCTATTAAAGTAAAATTATATCATAAAATTAAGAAATTTTCTTATAAGGTTATTTGTCATCTTAGAAAATTTTTCAATTTTGTTACATTACGATTACGATACAAAGTGTAAGAAACTTGCCTATTTTTTTGTCATGTTTCACTTTACAAAATAGGTCAAAAGGAAAGAATCCAGTATGGTATTGCTTGATATTCAATATTAGGGTTGTTAATGGAGCACTCCGTTGACTCCATTTTAATAGTAATACTTCAGGCAGTGTTGTCACTCGGACAACTCGTACAACTTCGGACAGAGTTTAACACCGAAATTTTATTAAAATAACCTACTTTAATTATTAATTAAAGTATTAAAGTTGTTCAGAATTATCTTTTGCACATATGTGTACATTTTTAGGATAGATTTATTAAGTCGGACTGTCCGGCGGACTGTCCGCCGGACACTTCAAAATGCTCGGACATCAAAAATGTACAACACTGCTCCAGAGTATTACTAATAAAATGGAGTCAATGGAGTGCTTCATTAACAATCCTATTCAAGATGCTATGTAGAAAATTTTATTTATTCGATTTTATTAAAATACATAAAGTTTAAAATACTAATCGAATTTTCTGAAAGTGCTTGTCTTCTATCTGTAAGAATATGTTTGTATACAGAGAAGCTTTGCTCAATATCAACTCCTGAAACAGGAAGCCAAATATAAACTAAAGCTATTTTTGACAAATTAGAAAGATGTTTATCCTTTTCTTTTCAATAAGCATCTACCTGAAATAACGCACAGGGGTGAAATTACGAATTTCGGCCTAAATTAAGCTTAATTCGGGCCGAACCTCAAAATAACGTCCCTGTGCGTTATTTCAGGTAAATACGGTAAATTAAAATTATTGTTATAACTAAACTTTGCCTCTAATTTACAATAAATTCCCACTCATATATTTGGATTTTCAAATTCAAGAATATATTTATATAAATTAATATCTTGCCTACTTTGTTGTAAATTAATAGATCTAGAATCAAAGCATAAAACTGCTTTGAATAAGGGTAAAGTAGGGTGTTGATAAATATGTTTTTTGAATTTATTTAGTGCTAACTGGTATGCTTCCCGAAAACTAGTTATATATTGTGAAGAATCTACAGAAGATGCACTAAATTTGGCTAGTATTTTATCACTTATACTGGATTTAGTTGTAATAAATATTTTGATACAAAAGGTGCTACAGGTTTGTTACGAATTTTAAAAAATTTCAATGTATTAAAAAGACTAAATATATGTATAAATAAAAAAAATTAGTTATTGCTATATTTAAATTTGAGATAATTTATACATCGCATATGCGACATTGTCGCCCCATGTTAATCAAAAACAACCAAAATAAACTGAATGATTTCATATAGTTAGGGTTAGAGTTAGGTAGGGTTAGTGTATGGGCGAAGAGGGTGGTATATAGTAAAATTTTACAAGGAATTTTTTTGTTAGAGCACAAAAGGAGGTTTCATATGCGAAATTTTGGGTTATAGGCGATTTTCATCAAAACGAACGTTTGTTTTGAACTTTTCTTCTTGTGCTACGTTACACCTGATCTTGAATTTTTATTGGTCGATCATGTGAGGGCAACGCATTGCAGGGGCGATAAATAAATGTACCCTTTTTTTAAAACTTTAAAGCTATATAATTTTTGATTTACTTGTCCATTTTAAATGATTTTACTATCAAAATATTCATCTCTTTGAAATGATTCCAACAAGCCAAAATCATAAAAATCCAATCACAGGGTCATAAGAAATGTACTATCAAATAGGTGATGCACCTAAAATTGGTTTAATCTATATTAAACCAATTTCAGATGTATCACCTATTTGATAGCACATTTTCTTATGACTTTGTAATTGGATTTTATGATTTTTAGCTCATTGGAATCATCTTAAAGAGATGAACAGTTGGTAGTAAAATCATTTAAAATGGACTAGTAGATCAAAAATTATTTAGCTTTAAAGTTTTAAAAAAATAAGCTTTTTTTATAAATTCCAAAAATCAGAGCATATGATGATATAATAAACAAAGGGTGAGACAACCCTTTATATACATTCTCATATGTCTATGCTAAGATTATGTCATACTACTAACATGCTTTCCCACAGGCAATTTCTATCAAGTTTTTGCAAGTAAACGCGACTAGGGGAAATTCACATAGGTAAGCTACCAGTGTTGGACTATTATATATATGACCAATATGATTTATATGACTAGTCATAAATTATTTAGTTATTTTGTAAGTATATATGATCTATAACATTATATGCCAATATAATCTATATTACTAGTTATAGATCATACAAATATATATAAGCTATGACTTCTGGTTATATAGATAACTAGTACTATATGTGTCTGAAAATAAGCTATTATCTAAAATAAGCTACCCCTCTTTTGGTCAAAAAACTTAAAAATTTCTTTAACTTGATAATAAGCTACCCACAATCGACAATAGTTGCTACATAGCAAAGTCCAAATTTCAATTATCTTCACTTAAGTAAACTTATTTGGGAGATCAATTAATACACATATTATATAATTTTTAGCAAGATTAAGACCATTTTATTATTTGACTTTTAATTTTTACATTCAACAAAAAAATTAAAATTTTTTAAAAAAATATATTCAACAAATATAAAATTAAAAGTTAAATAATAAAATCTTCTCTAATTTTATAAACATTTTAAAGAGTTAATTTTCTAAACATATTTACTTAAGTGCTTATGATTGATATATATAGTAACATTTGAACTTTACTGAATTCAACTCTTTCTGATAATCCCCTGGACCAAAACTTCCCATAAGCACCAACCTACGAAAATTTTGTAGTTAGTATTTTTATACATAACAAAAACTCTATCTAGAAGCAACTTGAATACAGGACTTCAGATCACATGCGAGAAGACTGAAATAGAGCTTAAAAAGATTTTTCCTTGTGGGCTTGGTTCTCCAGGTAGAAGACTTCGTTGCTATAGAAAATGTAGTAGGGCTAAAACCCTGGAGTTTTTTGTCAAAAGATATAGAAGTCTAGACAGAAACATACTTTTGGTTATCTATACTATTCTACAAAATGTAAAACTTACACTCTTTACAAGTTTTGGTCTCCCTGCTATCTCTCTTTGGTTTTTCAAAATTTCGCCAAAAAGTGGGCATTTCAGTTTACCCCCAAAAGATCAGCGGTGTTTATTACTTCAATTTGGAAATACGTCTATCTAATCAGAATCAGTCATAAGTGAATTTGAATCTTGCGAATAAACGAATGACACGTGAGATGTTTTGGTAGAAAATTCGAGATGAATTTCTTTCTAGAACTTCTATTAGATGTAGTTTAGTTTTCTTTCTTTTAAGTACGTAATACTTTGGCAGAATTTCGCTACGCAGTATTATAATTTTTAAACATTAGCAGTATTAGTATTAGTATTTGTTATCTCCTCTCTTTTTTCTCGTTTTTTTTTAGATAGGATTAGTTAGTTCCGCCTTATTTATAGGCTTTTTCTTTGTTTTTCTCATCTTACATCTTTTCTTTTGTTGTTGTTTTTGGTTTCTCATCTAGGTTCGATGCTATTTCTCCCTTTTTACGCCTTTTTATTTCTTTTATATCTTATTTTTTCTTGAATGGTAGTATACAGATAATAGTACATGCTATTATTATCTGACCCCACCATTGATGCTAGGTGGGAGGGATTTGAAGAGAAATCCTATAAACTTGATAGCACTGACGTTGAGACTCCATTCTCTCAGGAGTTTGGTGTGACAAGTTGTATTTGGGCGCTCTTAGAGGTAGCTGGATGATGTTGGACCTATATATTAGTAGATATATTAGTTTGTTTACAATTGTAAACTTCTTAGGATTAATAAACTAGTTAGGTTCTAGCAAGGCCGTTGTTATAGAATGAGTTTTAGTATTAGTTTCTTGAATGTATTTTCTAATATTAATTTAGTTATATTTCATTATATTATTTTATTATATTATTATTTTATATTACATTATTATTATTTTATATTACATTATTATTATTTTATATTATTAACATATATAACTTAGTTAGAAGTACGAGTAACATGGTTAACTATTTCTACCATTTCTACCATTTCTACCATTTCTACTATTTCTACCATTTCTACCATTTGTGCCATTTCTACCATTTCTACCATTTCT
>QKWP01000015.1:441650-481902 GCA_003550325.1 Gigaspora rosea | reverse complement strand
TTTTTTTTGTGTAATTATGTTTTTGGCTTTGGTGGTTAACATGATCATACTGGTACTCAGATCTGAAATTGTATAATTTATAGTAAATTTGAACTTATATGATAATTTTGTATAAAGCTTTAAATAAAATTAAGTGTATAAAGTTATATTAAAATTTTGAGTCTGGATCTGAGTTATATATGTATCCTTCGGGGTCCTACCATAAGTGGTCCAGGCTTATGTGGAGGCCTGATATGTAATCGGTGTATTAAAGCTAATTTGTTTAAAGCAAAGCAAAGGACACTATATTTCTGTGTAAAATGAAATAAATGTTTGTTTGTTTGTCCAGCTGCATCATGTGAAAGTGCACCAGTCACATCACAGTGATCAAATAATGGTGAAATAAATTATCCAATCAAATTGTAACACATATCACATAAGTAAAAACTATCATTTTATTAAAAAATAATTATAGCATTGAACATAAATGCTGCATTGTGGAATTTGATTACATAACTGAAGTTGCATATTCTAATTGGCTGAAATTAAAAACATATGTGTTTACTTTTTTTATAATTAATTAATAAAATTGATAAAAATCGTCATATTTAAAAGGCTACTTCGGCTTTAAATTAAAATCTATACCACAAGTTTTATTCTTTAGAACAAGAAGAACAAATCTTGTGAATTAGTTTTTTATTTTATAAATTTCTAAAAAAGGAGTAGCATTTCTTACATATAAAGCTATTTTTTATGAAAATTTAAAGCTTCCCATACTATATTAATGCTTAAGGAGTCTTAACTATTATGATGATCATATTAAAATAAATCATTAAGGAACCTTAATGATTGTGATAATTATGAAGTTAGTGCACTGAAATTTTGATCGTTAAGAATCTTAACAATTGTGTACATTAGAGCATAAAAATCATAATTATAATCATTAAGAATCTTAACAATTGTGCAGTCAGTGCATGAAAATTATGATTGTTAAGAATCTTAATAATTGTAAATGTCATACATAAAAATAATAATCGTTAAGAGCTTAAAGGTAGAAGGTATATAGATCATTACTATTAATAAACAAGTGGCCAAAAATATTTTTACTGCGAATTTAAAAGTTGCTACATATAAAAGTTAATTTTTAACTATATAAATTGTATTTATATACTAAGTAAAGTTGTTTGTAATAAAAAATTACACATAATTTAAAAATTTTATTAATTTTGAATGAAATTTGATAAAGTTTTATAGTATCAACTTTTGTGGGAGCGGGGTTTATTCTGTGGGGTGATCACAAATTGGCCAATCATATCACGTATAAACAATAAGTAAAACAGGGTCGCAAAGATAAAAACAACTATATCTTATGTTCTACAGAGCCAGTTTTAATGATTTGGCCACCATTAGAATCAGAAAAACCTCCTCTACAATTTTATTTAAAAATTTAATATAGTTACTAAATAGAATTTTTCTTTATTATTAAATGTAAAATTTTTAGTAATTAGTTTATTAATAGAAATAATCTACATACCCTCTACTCTTAACAATTGTGCATGTTAATAATAGCAATTATGTGATTATTAAGATTAATACATGTCAATATATGGATATAATACTATGTACAATAGTGCACAGATTTCAATTTTTTATGTGATAATATGTATTAAATTTTTTGAATAATTAGTTTCTGTGCAGTTTCCATGCAATGATTATGAAACCCATACTTACTTGCATACAAGTTCATATTTATACATGCATTTCTGTATATCAAGCTTTCATAGAGTTGAATTCAACTTGTAATATTAATAAACCTTTTATAACTCAATTTGATGGACTGAATTGACTCGTAACCTTGAAATTGGTTTTATTAAGACTTGAATTTTTTGTAACTAATTCTTGTTATTTTATCTAGAACTGTGTATATGATCTAAAAAAAGTTTTTCTCTGATCCTAAGTAAAGTTCTTTTAGTCTAATAATAATAGCATGAAACTCATTTTTTTTAGCTTTGACAACGATTATGCCCTTTATAATAATTTCTCGCAACCGCAAAAATTTTTAAACTTTCTAGTTTAGGGTTGGTATTGGACAATGTCCAAATAAATTTAATTGGACAATTGGACATTTGAACATTTGAACATAGTCCAAATGTCCAAATAAATTTTGGACCTTTAAACATTGGACAAAGTCCAAATAAATTATAAAATTATTGGACATATATCCAAATTGTCAATTGAACATATGTCCAATGGTCCAATAATTTTATTGAACAATTTTAATAATATAACAACAAAAGCTAAATATAAGCTATCTTCTTTTTTTGATCAAAAAACTCAAAAACATCCTTGACCTAAAAATAAGCTACTTTATGATTGACAATAGTTGCTATATAGTAAAGTAGGACCCCGAAATATACATAGATAGATTAGGTATAAGTTTGCTTATTTTAAAAGTTTTTATACAGATCTTTTCTATTTATAGTAATTTTTGCTTATTTTTGAAGTTTTTCCGCAGATCTTTCCTTTTTTAGTAAACCTATAATTAACCTGACCTATCTATGTATATTTCAGGGTCCTAGTAAAGTTCAAACTTTACTATACAAATTGATTATAGTTGCTTAAGTAAACTTAATTAGGAGATCAAAATATATATACTCTAAAATTTTTAACAAAATCAATGAATTTTTTATTAATTGGTTTTTAATTTTTATATTCAACAAAAAATTAAAATTTTATTAACAAAATATATTTGTTGAATTTAAAAATTAAAAGTCAAATAATAAAAACTGCTCCAATTTTGATAAACTTTTAGTATATATATATTAGTCTTCTAAACAAGTTTACTTAAGTGCCAATTATCTGTTTACATAGAGGAATTTAGACTTTAATATGTAATAACTATTTGCAATTAACCAAAAATTGATTATACATCAGCAAAAAAAATATGTGTAAACCTCCACAAGTTTTTACGCAAGTGTAAATTTGCAAAAAATATACGATTAGTTCAGAGTATTACATAGACGTAAGTTTACACAATAGTACATCAGTGAATTATATATATGTAATCTTATGTAAGTTCTTGCCGTAATATTTTAAAAATCTTATGATCAATGCGAAATAATACAAAATAAATAAAAAAACTCTTCCCATTAGTAAAAGACGAAGCAGATATAATACTGGTTTTTATAAAGGTCAACCTTTTTTGTTTAACTTTNTAAAAAAACTCTTCCCATTAGTAAAAGACGAAGCAGATATAATACTGGTTTTTATAAAGGTCAACCTTTTTTGTTTAACTTTTTCAATACATTCTCTAAAGGTTTTTGGCTACAAAAACATATTTGACCATACTCCTGCTATCATATTCTCGCTCGAAGTCTTTTTTTCTAGAATTTTGGATGAAAAGTGGGAAATTGGCATACCCCCTCCAAAAGATCGGCATTGTTGTTCCTATTCTAATCGGGAAGAAGGCATGCAGGTAAATAAACAGGAATGGACGCGTAATGAAACGTGGCGCAATGGAGTAGGCTGATCATTGGAAAATAAATTCTAGAATGTTTCTTTAGTTTTCTTTTATGTACATATAATACTTTGGCAAGGCGTTTCCTTGCACAGTATTATATAATTTTTATCGCTTATTAATATCTTCATAATCTAATTTTTCTTTGCTTTTTCTTTGGTTTTTCCTTTTGTTTTATTTTTTCTTAGATGTATAATTTTGGTTTTTGGTTAACTTTGTAGGGTATTTAGTTTTGTACCCTATTTTAATCTCCCCCTTGTTTTTATTTTTCTTTATGAGAAGCTCAGAGAAGGAGTTTTTGAAGGAGTAGATTATGAAGCATAGTTGGTTTGTAACTATAGCTAACAATTTTTTTTTGGCTTATACGTAAGCCGATGCGGCTGGTCGTATCTGGGCACAAAATTTATTTTGTAGCTGGATAAGGTCGAAGTCTAGTGATTGCAAATATATTAAAAAGGAATTTTTAGTATTAATAAATCTATAAGATTTCGGCAAGATTGCAAAGTCCCAAAAAAAAATTACAAAATAAATTAATAAAAAAATGTCCCTTTAGGGTGTTGCAGAATCGCAGGTTTAATATTTTTATATATTTTGTGATATTTTCGCAATATTTCGCAATATTTTGCAAATTTTTGAAAATTTTTAAAATTTTTTAAAAAATAAATAAATGATATATATATTTATAAAAGAACTAGACTAGACGCAAATCTTATGTTTTTGATACTCCTGCACTTACTTTTTTGATACTCCTGTATGTACCCAAAATTACGCTTACTTTTTTGATGCAGATCTGCATATATACACATGACTTGTATTACACAAAGGCCCAGTGCATTGTTTTTGCAAAAATAATTTTTGGTTACACACTACTAATGTCGTGTAATATTACACAAGTTTAATTTTGCCCGGCATTAAGCTTAATGCTGGTGGGCACTATCATGATAATACCCCTGGCGGGGTTAGACATAATTCCAGCCCACCCTAACCCTAAATCTAGTAGTATCCTAACCAGGCATTAAGCTTAATGCTGATGGGCACTATCATGATAATGCCCCTGGCGGGATTAGACATAATTCCGGCCCACCCTAACCCTAAATTTAATGGTACGCTAACCCGGCATTAAGCTTAATGCTGGTGGGCACTATCATAATAATGCCCCAGCGGGGTTAGACATAATTCCAGCCCACCCTAACCATAAATCTAGGAACCCTAAAAACTAATTGTTCGAAGCAACATCCATTTACAGTACATANGTTACACGACATATGCATCTAGTATATGTACTGTGATTGGATGTTGCTTCGAACAATTAGTTTTTAGGGTTCCTAGATTTAGGGTTAGGGTGGGCCGGAATTATGTCTAACCCCGCCGGGGCATTATCATGATAGTGCCTACTAGCATTAAGCTTAATGCCAGGTTAGGATACCACTAGATTTAAGGTTAGGGTAGGCCGGAATTATGTCTAACCCCGCCGGGGGCATTATCATGATAGTGCCCACCAGCATTAAGCTTAATGCCAGGCAAAATTAGACTGTGTAACGTTACACGATGTTAGCAACATGTAACCAAAAATTATTTTTGCAAAAACAATGCACTTGGCCTTTGTGTAACACAAGTCACGTGTATATGCAAATCTGCATCAAAAAAGTAAGCGTAATTTTGGGGTACATACAGGAGCATCAAAAAAGTAAGCGTAATTTTGGGGTACATACAGGAGTATCAAAAAAGTAAGTGCAGGAGTATCAAAAATGTAAGATTTGCAGACATTGTGCCCTCTATTTTGATATCTCAAAATTTTACTAGGGTAACGCCTGTTGCACTTCTAACAAAAAATGATCCTCTCGCAATTCTGTACTAATTTTAACTTTAACTCTAACCCTAACCCTAATTCTAGACAGAATTAATTATTAGTACATTAGGGGGCACAAAGTGCACAGGGGCACCATTTAGATTTTTCCTTTATATAATTATGCTTTTTTACAGGTTTTCACAATATTTCGCAAGGTTTTGTGATTTAATATAAAATTTTATATTTTTATTTACTCTTATTTTTTTATTTCTTTGACAGCCTCACTAGTACTACATTAGTAAGTTTTTATATAAAAACTGAAGCTTATCTATATATTAACCCTCAAATTTCAAGTCCAACATCATCCAGCTGCGTTAACTGTGCTCAGATGTGACCTGTTGCACTAACTCCTATAGAGTTAGAGACTTTTGTTAGCCCTGTCAAAGACTAACTTATTTACTCTTATTTTTAGTTATTTATTTTTTTTTTAACTTTGGCAATCCTGCTTTTATTAACTAGGAAGACTGCGTAACTTTGTACACAAAAATTTTAGTTTACAGTGGCTGCTACCAAAATCTCTCCTTTCTCTAATAAAAACTTACTTGCGCTACTTAATGTCCACTAAGTACGATCTGCCGCAATAACAATTTTCTCCTACAGGGGCATGCAACTCTCTGCACGTGCTCTCACGTAATACTGATTGGCTGTTATTAGCCTTGTCAATATTGCCAATTTCCTTAAATCCTCATCACCTAGCTTCAATGGCGGAGTGATTTCAATCCAAAACCAAAAAGAAAAAAGATACAAGCAAGAAATTTAAAAGGGAAGTAACAAAAAAAGGGAGAAACTACAAAACCTAAGCAAAATACCAAAAATGACAAAAAGAAAAGAAGAAAGATGAGAAAGACAAAGAAAAAAAAAAACAATCTATAACAAACACATATAAAGATGTGTGAACGTAAAAATTATATAATACTGTATAGAAACTCCACCAAGGTATTATATGCAAACTATAAAGCAGAGAAATATACACAAAAAACCACGCTTAATTAAAAAAAAAGAAAAAAAATTTCTACGATATTCCAGAAAAATTTCTGACACGTCATTTATAGTTTACATTGCAGCGAAATGAGTACTCGTGACGTCGACTCCAATTAGATAGGCGCAATCCTGATTTGAAAGAAGTAAACACTGCTGATCTTCTGGAGGGGGTAAGCTGGATTTCCCACTTTTTGGCGAAATTTCGAAAAGACCAAGGGAAAAGTACCGAAAGTACCAACTTGCAAAGGACTGAAAGAGTATATGCTATACAAAATATTATATTCAACCAAAAGTATATTTCCATGGATGTTTCCACTTCTTTGGACAAAAACTTTAGAGTTTTCAGCTCTACTACTTCTTCTATAGTACCAGAGTCTTCTACCGGGGAGTCAAACCCAAAAGGAAAACTCATTTTCAGCTCTATTTCAGTTATCTCAACATTCGATCTGGAACTCTGGTTTCTAGTTGCTTCAAGATAAAGTTTTGTTGTGTATAAGTATAATAATTTTATAGTTGTCATAGGTCGGTAGTTATGAAAAAGTTAGTACAAGAGATCGTCAGAAAGAGTTGATACTCATTGGAACCTTGATTTTATTTACTCTTATTATACATTATATTTTACATTTATTAAAATATATTTTTAATTAATATTATATACTTTATTATATATTACATTATTACAAATATTTAAACTATTTTTGCACTTCATCGCATTTAATTCTATTACTATATACACTATACAGTCAACCCTCCATAAATGCAAACTCCATAAATGCAATACCTCTCTAAATGCACGTTTTTTCTATTCCGTAAAATGTTATTAGTGCTAAATGCACGTTCTATATTCTGTAAATGCACGTTCTCTTGAATAACATTTTATATCACACTAACCTCCCTAAATGCACGTGGCCAATCAAATTTTAGTATTTAAGATAGGTTATACAGTTTTAGTAGAAGTTACACAAACTTGACAATCTAATTTTTAAAAGCTGCAATTTAATTGGCTCTCTCTAAATGCAAACCTCCCTAAATGCACGTTGTAGGCTTGTCTCTACAAGTTGCATTTATAGAGGGTTGACTGTACACTTATTTTTGCTCAACTCACAGTAAGCTATTATTTTCACTTCTTTGTTTTCTATTGTTTTTGCTTTGGCTATTTCTTTTGTTTTGGCTATAACCTATGTTTGTATAGTACCAAAAAAGTCGCAAAGTTTCGAAGAAGTCAGAAATAAATAAAATAAAAGTTAAAAAATAAGTATAAAAAAAACAAAAAAAAAACAAAAAATGTAAGCAAACTAATAAAAAAAAATAAACAAAGCTCCAAATTTTTATTTCTCTAAAGTAAGAGTACGTGTCTTGCAAATTCAGAAATTAAATTCAGAAATTGCAAAAGCTGGGTTAATGTTCTTGCAAAATGGCAAAAAAATCACAAAGTGTTGAAAAAGTCTGGAATGGTTTCTTGCAAAGTGCTAGGAAGTAAGGGTTCTGTTCTTGCAAAGTGTCGAAATAAAATAAATTAATAAAAATAAACCAAAAAAAAACAAACCCAAAAAACATGATAAATAAAGAAAGCAAAACCTTGCAAGAACTTGCAAAAACTTGCAAAAATTTGTAAAAACTTGTGAAATCTTGCACCCATTTCTCTAAAGAAGCATTCCTGGAATTTAAAAATTGCTGGGGAAATCAGTTGTGTGTTTTTTGCAAAGTTTCAGAAGTCTAAATAGGCATGCGCAAAGTGCTGAAAAGTTGTTGGTTTTCTTGCAAAGGTTTCTGTAAAGTGCTGAAATAAAAATAAAATAAAAAAAAATTAAAAAATAAATAAATAAATAAAATTAAAAAAACAAATTGAAACCAAAAAAAATAAAACAAAAACAAAAAATAAATGAAAATAAAAAATGAAATGAAAACAAAAAAGTGAAAAAAAACAAAATAAAAGATCTAATTATAAACAAAAGATCTAATCTGATCTTGTAGTACAGAATTTGAATATCATCGAACTATTTTGAACTATTTCAAAAAATTAGTCCAATGCGCGATCCAGGTTACAGATCTATTGATTCAGCTTGGTTTTCTAGTTCTAAAATATTTCAAAAGAGTTCGAATATTTATATAAGAAATTTAGCATAAATTTACGATTTCTTATGGTTCATAAAAAAATTGTAAAAAATTTAGTATAAACTTTCGCAAGTTTTTACAATATATAAGAAAATTGTAAACTTTTTTTTTTTTAATATTAAGGTGACCACTTAGGTACCTAGCACTTTATTGGTCCAAGCTGGTTGGCCCAGTCAATATGACTGTGCCACATATTACATTTGTATAACGAGAGTACAACTAGCCACACGTACAACTTTTGGTTGTCTAATTTAAGTAGTCCGCTCGAAGGTTCTACACTAGATGCCATACCTGCAACCCAACTAGGTGATTGCCTATTTAAACTCTCTAGCTTCTACCCATGTTCAATATTCCTTTCAATATACCCTTTCACAAGTAATTCGCTAATAAAAGTACCTTGAGGCTTTAGCCAAACACCTATTGGAGGGCATTTGCCCCTGTGGTAAACCTGGTAGAGTAATACCTGTCCCCCACAGGTATTTACCTATACTTTCGGTAACTTACGCATTCACCGAGACAAACAACTTGCAGTCAGAGGATACTCTGCAACCGCTACCATTACCTACTACTGCCCTTGCGAAGTTCACTAGACCCCAGTACCCGGTCAGTCACTCTTTGGATCCTTTTCCCCAGTTATCCCAGACTACCAATCCAGTTGGCCCGGAAGGATCAGTCTGCCAGGCTTTAGGTGCTTAAGGTCTCTCTTTCCTTGGTTCATGCTTCTATAACACATGACCTTTTCCTCCGGTACGACTCCGGCGGCCAGGTTTGTGTGCCCCCTTTGCTATAGGGGCTCTTGCCCGTCCAGTTTTCCGGTTAGTCACCGCTATGATCCTTTTCCCTAGTACTGTCGAAAGTCTAGCTACCTCTCCGCTCGGGACTTGCCAAATGGGTTTCTGTTTCTCCAGTTCCTTGGATTTGTCTGTGTAATAAGACACAATTTCGCCTGAAAGCTCCCATTCAAGATGATAACCAAGGACTACAGGTAGTGTACCCAACTGATCGACAAGACACAGTTACCGGAACACAGGTCTATTTTTCAAAAGCATCGCCAGTGGGATTTGAACTCTAGACCTGCCACTTGGGGGTGACAACTTACCAACTTCTCTAAGTCACCACACCCTTAGAAAATTGTAAACTTATATAAAAGGTTTAGCATAAAACTATATAAGTTGACAGTGCATAAGAAAATCATAAATTTACATAAAATTTTTACGTAAATTTACGATTTTCTTATATATCGTAAAACTTAATAGTATTATGCTAAATTTTACGTAAGTTTATGATTTTCTTACATACCGTAAAAACTTGCAAAAGTTTTGCATATATATTTTTGCTGATGTATTTGAAAATAAACTACTCCTGATTTTTTGTATTGGTGTACTTTCTTAATTATATGCCTTTATATTAAAATTAAAAATAAAATCAACTATTGTTATTATTCTTTTTGAAATACAATTATTATTTTATAGTTTCTAAAATTTTGATTGATTAAACATATTTTATTAGCCAATATCAAATATAAATATTGTAAGTAAAAATGAATTTAAGTTGATCTAGTAGTATGAATATAAATGTACATAAATGTATTTTTATAATAAAAATAATCATTATATGACAAGGTGAAACCTGAGTTGTTTAGGTTATGTTTTTGATGCAGATCTGTACATAATTAGGGAGCTATCATAAATCAGACAATTTCTATCTCTTAAGGGGCTACCAGTGGGCTACCTCCACCCACCCACACCTGACACCTTATTAGCCAATCAAATTGCGCAAAAAATTTATATATTAATTAATAAAAAACTTGATATTATGTAACTTTTAATCTACCAAACCATTTTAGATAATTTAACTGCCAAAATGATCATCTTAAAGAGAGGATTCCAATAAATCCAAAACTATTAAAATCCAATTACTAGATCATAAGATCAATTTAGATTTATATAATATTATATAGTATATTAAAATATTATATAATATTTATAGTATACAAATCTATATCGATACTATGATCTAGTAATTGGAATTTAATAATTTTAGATTTATTAGAATCCTCAGATCATTTTGGTAGTTAAATCATCTAAATTGGTCCAGTAGATCAAAAGTTATTTAATAGTAAATTTATATATAAATTTATAATTTTAATTAAAAAATTTTTTATAATTTTGGCCAGAATTTGATAATTCTAGCCAGAATTACACCTGATATATTGGCTAACACACCCACCTACCAAAAAATCACCTAATTTCTGTCAGCTCCCTTAGGGTTAGGGTACGATTTTAGAATAGTTAGAGGTAATCTGCATCAATAAATATCCAACTCAGATTCAAATTTTACCCTGTTGAATTATTATTATTATATCAGTATACTTTTTAAATATACATTAAAGTATTTTTTTAGTAAACATTGATCTGAATTAAGTTTAATTTAGGCCAAAATTAAAAAATTTTTTTTAATGTCCAATAAAAAAAGTTACTATGTTCAATCAAAATTATTTGGACAATTGGATATTGTCCAAATGTCTAAATGTCCAAATTGTTCAAATGTCCAATATAACATGCCTTTGTAACCTCACCTAACTCGAATTAATTCTTACGATACACATTTTGATTTTACTACACCTTCACATTATATTTCCTTATTATTTAGTAATACCAATTTATTAATAGGCATATTAGCATCACATGTTTTTGCTTTATTGTAGTGATTTAGTAATTTATTGATCACCCATATCTTAACAACTTACATAACCGATTTTATTTGCCTATTTCCCTATGAAAACTCAATACACAGTAAATACAAAATTGTATGTGAGTAAGTATGGGTTTCATAATCACTGCATGGAAACTATATGAATTCTGATCAACCAAAAATTTATTTTACATTATTACATGAAAATTTGAATACATGCACTATTGTGCATAGTATTATATCCATATATTGACGTGTATTAATTTTAATGATCACATAATTTTTATGCACTAATGTGCACGATTGTTAAGATTCTTAACAATCATAATTTTTGTCACTGACATGCACAATCATAAAATTCTTAACAATTATAATTTTTGTGCACTAACATGTACAATCATTAAGATTCTTAATGATCATAATCATAATTTCATACTCTAATATTCACAATAGTTAAATTCTTAACAATCAAAATTTTGTGCACTGATATCATGATTATCACAATCATTAAGATTCCTTAACGATTAATTTTACGACCATTTCTGTACATAATGTCATGATTATCATAATCATTAAGACCAAATTTTATATAGATATTAATTAATATATAACAGTTAATCATTTTATATCAATTAAAAAATAACAATATATATCGATTAACTGGTTAAAAATCGATATATATCTATAATTGATATATATCATTTTTCATATTAAATCGTTATATATTTATAAATCGATTATAATTGTAATTATTTGAAACGATATATAACGATTAACAAATCTTTAATGATTACGTAGTGTTTTGGCCTGTCACGAAAATTCTAACCTGGATCACCAAATAAAAAAAAAACAAAGTTCAAAATTTTTTAAGCCCATTTGATCTGTAAGCTGCCATAGATCATAAATATATGTTCCAAAAAATGTGCAAAAATCTTAAAAAAAAAAAAAAAAGCTGTTTTGTACAATTTTTACTTTTTCTTTCTTATACCTCTCTCTCTTTTTCTCTCTTTTTTTTTGCCTCTTTTTTTTCACTCTTTCTTTTTTTTTAATATTTCAAATATATTCAAAATATTTTAGAACTGGAAAATCAAACTGGATCATATTAAGGATAGGCTTGACTAATATTTTGATGATTTTCAATGATTGTATTACAAGATCAGATTAGATCTTTGTTTATTTTTTTTTGTTTATAATTTAGATCTTCTATCAATTTTATATTGTTTTTTCATTTTTTTTTTGTTTTTTTTTAGTTTCATTTTATTTTTTTTAGTTTCAGTTTGTTTTTTTTATCTTTTATATTTTTATTTTTAATTTTTTATTTTATTTCTACACTTTACTACTAGCATTTTGCAAGAAATCTAATGACTTTTCAGCACTTTGCGCAAGCCAACTTAGCCTTTCGATACTTAGCAAGAACACATACCTAATTTTTTCTAGCAATTTCTAAATTTTACAAACACAAGTTTTTGCAAGTTTTTGCAAGTTTTTAAGTTTTTGCAAGGTTTTGTTTCATTTTTTTCATTTCACATTTTTTGTTTTTGTTTTTTTGTTTTATTTTTATTAATTTATTTTATTCTGGCACTTTGTGAAAACCTTCAACGATTTCTGAACTGCAAGATCACGAACTCTTACAGTCAACCCCCTCTATAATCACACCTTTAGGATACAAAAATCTGTGATTATAAAGAGGTGTGACTAAAATAAAGGGTACCTCTATATAGTCACAATTATATTACAAATATAAAAAGTGACTATATAGGGGTTTTTATTAAAAATTGATTTTTAAGAAATTCTTATTACCATATTTTTGCTTGATTTATACCTGGGTATATAAATGTACAGCATACATATACAGTAATCCGCAAAAATAAATAAAAAAAAATTTTAACATTATAATTTAAAAATATATGCTGTACAAATATTTTGCCGGTCAATCAAAATGTTAAAATCACATAATGTAAAGTAAAATTTACTATGGTAAGTATGATGCAAATTGTTGATTTGCAATCTTTACATGTGATTTTACAATTTGGTTGATTTATTTACCCGATTTTTTTTTTAATAAATTAATTATTTTTTTATCTATAATTAAATATGCCGCAAAATAACTAATAGCTATAGGGGCCTTATAGCTATTAGTTATTTTGCGGCATATTTAATTATAGATAAAAAAAATAAAATAAATTATTAAAAAAAATCAGGTAAATAAAAACAAACTAAAGTTATTACCTGGGCCGGGTGACCCATACGGGTCACGGGTCAGAAATTGGGTCAAACGGGTCAAGATTCAGAATAGGTAAATTTATATTACAAATCAATATCAATATAAAAAAAAGATATATTTGGCAGAAAACATATTAAATAGAACACTTTTTTTTTTATTAATTATTTCTCCAAATAGAACATATTTTTATATGGATACATATCACTACGGTATTTGCATCAATCTGAAAATACTAACACAATTTACTGCTTTATTTAATAATAAGTATCTAGCAGTTTTTCTTTAGATAAAGTTCATTCACAATTTTCATTCTAACGGTTTATTTAAATCTTTAGGTGATTCCCTATATCTGTATCATACTGTTTTTCCTCTCATTTTTAATGCAAAACTCATTAGTTGGTTCGAATTTAAATGAGATATTTAAATCAAATGTGTTTTATTGTTATTTTTTTTGTCATATGCTTTCTTGAATTTTAAAATGTTACTGCAGTTTAATTTTAATGATTTATTTAGGCAAGTGCTTCTTGTTCTTTTTGATTGCTCAGTAACTGTTCATTACCTGACTTAATTCCGGAACTGTTGTTTAATTTAGGGATTCAATCTGATATCTGGACTATCCGGATTAATCCTCAAATCTATTTAATTCTAAGATATCTTGATCTGAGGTTTCTAAAATTTTTATAACAATAATGCAAAAAAAAAATACTGTATTATCATCGAATTTAAGTATTAGATTTCCTTATAAATACCCAAAAGTGTAATTTCGAATTTTGATCGAATTAAGTTTAATCCTGACCATTACTTAAACAATGCCCTAGATATTATTTTGCGTTTATACAGTAACTGTCCGGTTCTGGTTTAGTGTAACTATATCGCGCAGTTACTTATTATATATTTTGAGTCGTTATATTAGCTTTACATCACTTTATATAAGAAAAAAATTACAACCCATTAACCCAGGTCATGACCCGGGTCAATACCTTGACCCGCCCGGGTTATTATTTTCTGACCGGGTCATATCTCTATATAGGGAAAGGTTTTTATAAGGTGATAGCAAGAAAGTATTTGTATTGGAGAAGCGGAAGTAGTGATGTCAAGGTTTCAGGGAAAGATATGTCGTCAGGAAGAGAATTTTTGTGTAACAGTTTATTGAACAAAGGCCGATCCGCTGATATGAGTCTTTTAAGGATGTCAAGAAAAGGAAGCTTGTTGGTAAAAGGAAGGTTGTTAGTGAATGAAAAGTTGTCGGGAAAAGGGAGGGTTGTCAGGGAAAGGGAGAGCTGTCAGGGGAAGGAAGAGTTGTCAGGGAAGGGAGGTTTGTCGAGAGAAGAGAGGGTTGTCAGGGGAATGTGAAAAGAATGTTATCAGAAAGCTTGTAATTGTCGAGGAAATGTTTATTATATAAATGGTTGTCGGCTAAATAGTTGTGTGTCAACAGTTAATCTACAAAGTTATGCTAATAATTAGTATAAAAAGTAAACTAGTATAATAAAGTAAAACTTATCTGATTTATTTTAGTGATTGATTGACCTGAAAAAAATTTTTTAATCGATTAAAAATCAAGGATACATGCTTGATCGAGTATGATTGATCAAGCATGAGCTCGAGTGAATATAATCAATCAATCATTAGATCATTCATTTGATCGATTATATTATATTTAAAAATAATAAGGTCATGCAATCTTATAAAATTACATCTCTTCTTGAAATTCTATCTGCATAATGTGACCCAATAAGAGTCTAACATGATGCCTCCGATATTAATAATACAACAATTTTCATCAAAAATTTTCGGGCATATGAAATATTACATTAGACATTTAAATTAGAAATTAAATAATATTCCAGGTGAAATCATATTAAAAATTTTTTAATCGATCAATATACTTATTTGATCGATTAGCATCACAGCATCATTAATCATTAATTGACCTATTGTTGCTCGATTATTGACCTAAATCGATCAAGTATAATATAATCGAGCCAATTCACTAATTTATTTTATTTATTGTGTGCTTTTATAGAGGGTAATTTTATATAGGCATTATATAATCAGTTAACAAAAAAATGTGATAGTGACTATAAGGCGATTGTGCCTATATAGAGGTATAATAAAATAAAAAAAGGTTGGTAAAAATAAAATTGTGATTATATAGAGTTTGTGACTATAGAGGGGGTGACTAAAGAGGGGGGTAACTGTACTTCAAGGAAATAGAGATTTGGCTTTGTTTTTTTTTTACATATTTTTATTTTTATTTTATTTATCCCTTACTTCTTTCAGAACTTTGCAAGAAACCAATATGACTTTTTTGGCACTTTACAAGAACACCAATTCTAACATCTTTGGCACTTTGTAAGAAATCATGAATATGAGCAAATATAATCGCATATAAGCAAATATAAAAGTTTATTTTTTTTTATTTTTGTTTTTTTCGATATTTTTTCAGTTTTGTTTTTTGTTTGTTTTTTTTTATTTTAGAAAGTAGCGAATATAAGCAAATATTAACGAATATAAGCGAATATAATAGTTAAACAAAGAAGAAAAGAAATAATAGCTAACTACAGGGTAAGAAAAATAAGTATATAAAGCTAGCATTATGTGATAAAGTGTGAAAGTAGTTTAAAATATTACTATTTTTTTTTATTTTTATTTTTGTTTTATTTATTTTTGTCATTTTTTTTTATTTTAGGAAGTAGCAAATATGAGCGAATATTAGCGAATATAAGTGAATATTATAGTTAAAACAAAGAAGAAAAAAAATAATAGCTAAACTGCAGAGTGAGAAAAATAAGTATATAGAGCTAGCATTATATGAGAAAGTTCAAAAGAATACTATTTTTCTATTTTTATTTTTTTTATTATTTTTTTCGGGTTTAGTTTTTTTTGTTTTTATTTTTTTTGTCATTTTTTTCATTTTTTTCGTAAAAAAATGTATAATAATATATAATAAATATATAATAATAATAATAAATAAATAAATATAAAATTTTATATTAAATTGCGAAACCTTGTAAAAATATGCAAAAACATGTGAAAATCTGTAAAACATTTAAAATAAGTATACAGTATAATAGCATTGTTATTCGTGATTTTTAATCTGATATCTATCGATTATTACTGATTGTTACCGATTACTATTTTAATTGATAGTCCTTGTTATGGGAGATTTAAATCGATTACTATCCAATAATGATAAAATTTGATAGTAATCCCCATACAAATTTTGGTGATGTTAAAGATCATAATTTTAGTGCATTAATATCATGATCATTACAATTGTTAAAATTCTTAAAGATTATAATTTTGTGCATAATATCACATTGTCACAATTGTTAAGATCTTTAATGATCATAATTTTATGTACTAACTTGATTATCATTAAGATTCTTAATGATTATAATTCTGTGCATTAACGTGATGATTGTTAAGTAGGGTACCTGGTATAGCCATTATTGGCATGCCACTATGGCATGCCAATGATGGCATACTATAGGCATGCCTAACATCTAAATAGATATAAGGCATGCCACTTAAAGAATCATCTAAAGTAGAGCATAATCACATGATATGCACCCAATCAAATTATAGAAATTTGATGATTTTCAGAAGCAGAAAGCGGAAAACTTAAAAAATACAAAAAATGGCAGTCTAAACCTACCTTGATGGATTAATTAAAAATGTATCTTGCTTATATATAACTATCTAAAACCTATAATTTAATCTATGATAACCCTAACCCTAAAGTGAATTTGCTAAATATATATTAAAAGAATCAGCTCTGCTTTAGACGTCCTCACTTAAATAACTTTATAACTTTATTGCTCCCACTTAAATAACTTTATAACTTTATTTATATATATATATTTATTGTTAAGGTGAAGTCTTGCCTCTGGTCTTTATTAAATGTATATTGATTATTACACATTGCTGCTTTTACGATCCTTATACTTATCTACTAAGTACCGAGACTTGGACTATTTATCCATGACCTAACCCTACCAAAGCCTACCATATTCACATTTATATAGCCGACCTGGTTTTGTATGTTTCTTCCCAGCTGCCGATTAGTATTCACATGTCTGCCACTTTACTCACATTTTCTAGTATTATCACTTCCAATTTGGTGTATGTAGTTCCAGGTAGGCACTTTATGCTTCCAAATTGGTACACCCAAAGTTCCTTACTAGCGTACTTCTTGGGTTCGTATCTCAAGCTATGCAGCTACCTCTACCACATTGTATAAGTATCTCAAGCCTGCATGCTGCTGCAACTAACCAATTTTCTTGCGACTTCAGAACCCAGGATTTAGCATTCTAAGTTCAGAAATATGCGAACGACTATACTCCCGCTATGGTAACAAGGTATCCAGGCATGTTTTGTCAAGGCTTTCAGTACCAAGCATAGTTGGATGGCATCATGAGATGGCCGGCTGACCTGACTTACATACCACTACATGCACTAGGACCCCAGACATCTCTAATATAGGTCATAAATGATCTGCATGAATTTGGAGGTTTTTGCTACCCTAAAATCAAGTAAATTTGCTGAAATTCAATTATTACATATAAATTTTTAGTAATTTGCTAAAAACTAAATTATCACATCTATTTTTATAAATCAAAATAATATATATATTTTTGAGCGTTAAACAAATTTTCTTAGAGCATAATTTTAGAATCATTTAGTAAAATTTGGAGAATCATAGAATTTTTTAGTATTTTATTAATAAAATTATATAAAATATTATAATTCTCCAAATTTTACTAATTGATTCTAATATTGTGCTCTAAGAAAACTTGTTCAGCACATAAAAATATATTATTCCAGTATATTTAATTTTATATTTTTAAAAATTTAAGAGAAGATGCTTAATTTTGGATTTTTGATCAAAAAATCCAAAATTAAGCATTTTTTCTCGAATTTTTAAGAAATATAAAAGTAAATATGCCAAATAATGTATTTTTATGTGCTGAACAAGTTTTCTTAGGGCACAATGTTAGAATCAATTAGTAAAATTTGGAGAACTTTTTGGTATTTTTATTAATTAAATTGTATAAAATATTATAATTCTCCAAATTTTACTAATTGATTCTTCAATGTTTCCATAAGAAAACTTGTTTAGCACATAAAAATACATTATTCCGGCATATTTACTTTTATATTTCTTGAAATTTTAAGAGAAAATACTTAATTTTGGATTTTTTGATCAAAAAATTCAAAATTAAGCATCTTAAATTTTTAAAAATTATAGTAGTACAAAAAAATAAGATAGCTTTATTTTTTGGTATGATTCTTGCAAAATGCAGGTAATTTGCTAAAAATAAAATATTACATGCATAAAATTGCTATAATTTGCCAAAATGCTTTATATAATCTTTTTAAAATTAACCTTAATTTGCTAAAACTTAAATTTGGACCTCAGACCAAATTTTCTGCAATTTGCTAAAAAAAAAATATGATATATATCAGAGATGTCCGGGGACCCTATGCACTTGTACCAGCTATACCTGTATTGGTGGTCCCAGATCCTCTTAATGTCCTAAGACTCCCATATGGGTGCGCCCAGAGCTCTGTTGGGTCTTGACACGTACATGGCTCTATGCTTCCATTCTCATTGGTCAGTAAGTTCCATCTGCCCTTACAGGTTCATTCCAATTCCCAGTACTCACATCTAATCCTTCTTCCAACCTTTATTATCCCTCACAAACTACCAAACTAGTTAGCTCGGAAGGATTGGTCGGCCCGGCTTTATACATCTGATGGACTCCCTCTCCTTGGTACCTAATTCTAAAACATTGGTCCTTTTTCTCTAGTACGACTCCAGCGGCCAGGTTGGTGTCCCCTCTTGCCATAGGGCTTTTTCCGTCTAGTTCATCGGTTTTTAGTTGAAATTCTGGTCTTTTGTAGTACCGTTAGAGGATCTTCCTTACCTCCTTGCTCGGGACTTGCTAAACAGGTTTCAATTGTTTCGGTCCCTTGGATTTGTCTGTGTGACTTACACAACTGTGCTGATGCTTCTATTCAAGATAGTGGTACCAAGGTTACAGGTAATATACCTGTCCAATCGATGAACAAATGTTACCATAACACAGGCCTATTTTTCAATTTGTCTCCAGTAGGATTTGAACTCTAGACCTGTTGCTTGGGGGTGACAACCAGATAGCTTCTTTATATCGACACATCCTACTTTATTTATATAACTTTATATATATTTTATATTAGAGTAAATTTATTTATTGCCCCGTGCAATGCGCCTTATATGTCGCTCTCCCAATTAAATTTCAAGATCAGGTGTAATATTACACAATCAAAAAATTCAAAACAAACGTTCGTTTTGTCAAAAATTATCTATAACTTAAAATCGAGTATAAACTACTCTTAGGATTCTAACAAAAAAAATTCCTTGCAAAATTTTACTATAAAAACCCACTTGCCTATAAGTATGTTCATGTTCAGTTTGGGTTTGGTTCAACAGTTTACAAACATTCAGGTTTGGAATAATGATGTCTAACAAATTATAAAATAGGTTCATCTAGATAAATAACAAACTGTTTTATCAAGTAGCTTCAATTAAACAAATAACAAATGACAAAACTTGTAATAAATGATGAAACTTGTAATAAACCTCATGATAAATAATAAAACTTATAACAAATAACAAAACTTGTAACAAACTCAGCAAATATATATATATTTACAAAAAAAATAAATAAGATTAAAGTACAATTTTTTGGTTTAGAAATTGAAAACTAGTTAATTATAAATGCCTTCTGGTATTATGAGCTTTTGTTGCTGGAAAAACTACTAAAACTATAGTTGCTAAACAAAAATTTTTTGTAAAATAATGAAATAAAACTTCTAACAAAAAATAAAATCTCAATCCTTCTAACAAAAGAAAAAACCCCAAATTTGAAATAATAAAACTCCTAGTGCTCTTACTAAAAACAAAAGAAAATCTATATTAATAATAAAACCTTAATGTATATTTCTAATTAGGACACTGACATTTATTATCTAATTTCTATTTACTATAGAGGCTTACCCACCCCTAGGTAATATTTACATAAAAATTTTAGCCAATCAAATTTAACTAAGAGGTAAAATTTTGCTTGACACCTCCTAAAATATTATTTAATAAATATTAGCACCTTTAAATAAAAACTAGGAAAACGGATACCCATTAGTGTCCGAAGCCAAGAATAAACATCAGGCTGATCCATGTCGATCTCTATAGCTGATTGGCTGCACGTGACTGGAATCCAACACAAAATCATGTCCATTGCTGTACTATAGAGTCCTCGCTACGCTTCGGACAATAAAATCAATCTATAAATAATTCTAGAAATTTATATTAGACAACTATTAGACAGTTATAATAAATCATGTGATGTATTAATTAATCTATTAAAATAATAAATAATTTGTTTTTAAACATGAATAGTTTTTGATATAGTAGTCCATTTTGGATGATTTAACTATCAAAATGACTAGCTTAATAAGATAATTCAAAATTGTTAAAATTTAATCACAAAATCACAAGATCATTACCAATTGTATACTTTATATTTAATAAATATATATGTTGTGCCTTAGATAGATCCTTGCATCAGATTGACACTGGCCTAAATTAGATTAGGATTATGATAAAATTATAGTAAAGTTAGAAGGTAGTTTAGATCAGTTGTTGTTGATCATTTAATGCTAGTCAATTGATGATCACCTGACATGTATTGGATTCAATCTGATGCAAGTTTCAATCTGAGGTACAATATATACAAAGCTTGATATAAAGTAATATAAATTATTAACAATCTCATGATTTTGTAATTGGATTTTGACTATTTTGGGCTCATTTCAGTAAGCTGGTCATTTTGGTAGTTAACTTATATAAAATAGATTACTAGATCAAGAGTATTCATATTTAAAGTTAATTTTCTTTTATACAATTAAGCTGTATTTTATTAATAAAAAAATAAGCATTCTTTATGCATTATGCAAATAAAAAATATGCATTTATAATTAGTAACTAAGTTGGAAAATGAAATAGTATACAATTGATCAGCATATACATTTAGACAGTATGTATTTAGACAGTATCAACTGTATTTAATATAATAAAAATAAATTATTATCAAGGTTTTTTATTTATATTTAATGCTAGAATGTTTATCTGCTTGTATATTTAGTTTTAAAAAGCAAACTACAAAAATTAATAAAAACAAAAATAAAATATATACATATTAGCAATATGTATCAATAGTAAACCAAATTGTGAAAGATATCTTTTTTATAAAACTCATTTGATATTATCTGATGAAGGTGTCAATCACCAGATAGGTTTAATAAAAAAAATACCAATACAAATAAAATATATTAGATCAAGCAAAGTTGATTTTTATTTTGCACAATATGGATTTCAGAACAAATAGACAGATTTTTTTTAATTGACTAAAATAGAATAATGTCTATATTTAAGTTATACAAGGTTAATTTGTCATTTTGCACAATAAGGAATCAAAAAATTCAGCCAACAGTCATATTTTTCCTGCCAGTTCTATAATTATAAAAAATTGAAGTCTCTATTGGATGATAATATTAGATAAAAATAGCAGGAAAAAAGATGTCAAAAAATGAACAATTAGCACAATTGGGATCTAAAAAAAAATTAAAAAATTGAAAAAATGGAATAGCAGGTGATGCAAAACAAAAAATTAACTTTGTGTGGCCTTATATGGTATTGCTTTTTTTATATGTTTACTCTACCAGAGGACATCAAATGAGAAGGGGATAGAGTGAAGTTAACTGAAAAATTAACTTAGCATGGTCTTATTTAAATATTAAATCACTTAAATTATTTTATAGTTACTAATATTAATTAATTGCTATATCGCGAGATAATCAGGCAAAATGATCAACATTTAATAATAAAATTTGTCGGGCTTTAATATATTAAAATTTTGCTATTTCTGAATGTCAAAAGTTTAACAATAATAACTACAAATATGAAAGAATCATGCCAATACAATGTTACTTTGTTAGAAAATGGTCTAATATATTCAAGCTTACATTACGGACCATATGCACGAGATTGGTGGGTTTTTAAAACCCAAAATAATAAGCCAATCGCTATACCCTACCGTCTTTATATGCGAGTAGTAGTTATATTAAACCAAACACAATTTACAATGACAGTAGTTCAAAATGAAACAAATCCTTTAAAACCAGGATTTTTATGTAGTTGTAGTGGCTTAAAATCTGAAATATTGTCTTCTCTGTCAGCAGCAATTACAACAATATATAAAACGTTTTTTTTACAAGACAAAACAGAACTATCTGGACTGGCAATATTGGGATTTAATCAAGAAACTATAGTCTCTCAATTATTAAATGATGTTATATTTATACCATTATTTTTTAATTTCGAACAATTTAGAATAGTGGTATCAAATATTGGTAATAAAATAACTGTTAGGTTTGAATCATCGCTTATAGCCAAAAAAGGAAGAAAAAATTATCTTGTATATCAATATATCGCAAATAATATGTGCTATCTTGATTTTTATGAAGAAGACAAAATCAAATTTCATTATGAAGATACAACAATGGATGCAGTATGGAAAAAACTAATATACTTGCAAAATATGACAGAGCAACACTTTTTGGATCTAATCACCCTTTAGTACAACAATATCAGCCTACAATTTCTTGTACACCATGTAATTGGAAAACACCTGGTGTACTCGATGAATTATTTGAACTACACATATATCAACGAAAAATTGCAACTAATATATTAAAAGAATGGAGAATTTTATTTGTTAACTGGCTGCGTCAAAAAAAATACAATAATTCAACTGGATAAAGCATTAAAAACAATATATCCACCTACTTATGAAATTCAAGACAAAGAGGTTCGTGCATGGAAAGCAATGTTGCATGCTTGTGGTTGTCATAATATTACACCATTTTCTAAAAATGAATTGAAGATTGAATTTTGGAGTTGTGCAAAAGATCCTACATTTGATCAAAATAATCTAAAATATTTATACGATAATGAATTATTGCAATTAGATTCTATTGAATTTTCAGATAATAATAGTAATTTTTCAAATGATAATGATGAAATTTTTTGGAAGTCATTTGATATAGCTTTGAATTCTAATAAACGCGGAACTCAGGGAAAAGTTCAAATTCTATCGATAATAGCAGAAAATTTTTATTATAAAGAGCTTCAAGCTAAATTACAAGTAAGTAAATAAAAATAATCTAAATCTAAATATTTACTTACACAATTTATTTCATATCATAGATTAGTAAAACTATAATAAATTCTGCTCGAAAGCATGCAAGATTGCATGGACCTGGCACACCACCTATTAATGTTCCTCGAAGAACAGTTCATCGATTATCCAAAATTCAAGAATCAGAATTTCAGTTGTTTTTTCAAGACAAATCAAACGTTACAATGAGTTCATATAAAATTGATCCAAAAACTGAATTACCTATACTTTATTTCCAAGATCAAAAGGAAATATTATTGACAAAATTTGAAGAAAAATATTCAAATGGAATGCGAAAAACTGCATTTATGGCTCGCTTAAATGATGCAACAAATATTCGTTATCGAACAGATATGGGTGGTTTATGTATGAATTGTAATGAGTATGGCTACGAACCATTTGAAGATTTAGTAGATATTGTTCAAAAAAAATTTTGAAAATAAAATATTAGTAAATTTTATTTATATTAACATCGATTTACTGTACTGTATTGATTAAAAATACAAACTGCAAAGTTTCATCTATTATAACGATGTTTAAACTTTAGGTTTTTAATCAATGTAATACATTAATAACAGTAATTCAATTTATAAAAAATACTTACAGTTTCGTAATATAATAGGATAATATACTTTCACGAATCGATTTGCTAAAACTACATATGAGAAGGGATTTTGAAAGGGAATTAATCGTTAATATAGATGTGAAAACTCAACATCAAGAATGCATAGATCATTGTCTTTTATACGCTTTTGGAGAATGCAACCAAAAGCATACAAGAAGATGTGAAAAATGTAATGAATTTTTTATTTTGTTTAGTGATTTGAAAGTACATATTCCTACCCGATATCACCAAAAACTAAATGAAATTCAAGAAAAACTCAAATATTATCTTGCACATCATGCAAGAAAAGTCTATTTAAACGCTTAATACAGCTATCTTTTAGCACAACTAGATCAGGATGGTGCTGTTATAATTGCTGATTATAAAATAAGAATTTTACCCAAATCAGCAAGAGAAACCAAGCAGGAATTTTTTGGCAAACGAGGGTGGACGTTACATACACTTCTAGTTTTTACTCTTGCTGAAAATAATTCGGAATTAGAAATTAGTGCATATGATCATTGGAGTACTGATACAAAGCAAGATGCATGGTTTACGGCATCTTCCTTTGAAGCAGTATTTTCAACACTTGAAAATAAACCTAAGTGGATACAAATTATATCAGATAACGGACCACATTATCATAATAGTCAACTAATGACTATAGTAGCTTATTGGAACGAATGGTATGGCATTCAAGTACGTGATGGCTGTTTCTCGAACCGGGTGAAGCAAAAACCACTATAGACTCGCACCATGCATCGGTAATTACAATTTTTTTAAAAAAATACAGTAAACTTCTCCAAATGCAACTTCATAAATGCAATCTTTAAACCTGATCCAAATATATACTAAATACCATAAATCAATTTTTTCTATTGCTCTTTAAATGCAAGCTATTAAAATTCTTGTTTCTATAAGTTGCATTTAGAAAAGTTTGACTGTATATCAAATTTTAAATTACTTCGACTACTTATTGATGATTGTAATAAATAGATAACTCACGCAATTAAACGTTATATACGAATTGGTTGTAATGTAACTGACGGTTCAGATATTGTAGAAGCAGCAAAAAATCTGTCTGGAACGTATCTGGCAAATCTTGAACCAAACAGAAATCAAATAAATACGACTACAAAAATATCAGATTCAAAACAAAAAAAAAATAAACCAATAGTTGGTACCATGACTGGAATTTCTAAATATTTTTGGTGGGAATGGCCAGTGAATGGTAATTACGCAGGATATATACAAGCACGTTCTTTACCACATATCGGAACTTATCTTCAATATTCTCCAACTCAAATTGCAAAATTATGCAACGAAGAAATTGTCCGCCCAGAACCCGTAATATCTTCACATACTGTGCCTTCTAAAAAATGGACTATGCCAATACCAAACAGATCATTAGGTAAATTAGTAACTAAAAAAAAGATCAATTCTTAATATAACAGTCGCCCGATGCTAGATAAAGCTGCATCATTGTACTGTTACAAGTTTGCTATTTTTACTAAATTTTTGTATAATTATAGATTTCTCATCAAATACATTGTGGCAAGAAGATGGTAAGGATCAAGAAGATCTAGAAAATGAAAATCGAAGTACTATATAAAATTTGAAAACAAACTTCGAATATTAACTAATTATTGCTTAACAATTAAGGTCATATTGAAATGGAAATAGACGGAATTGATGATAACTATCCGCTTGCGAAAGGGTGGGCTTTGAAAGAAAATCAAGAACTTGGTGGAAAAGGTGGAGGCAAGAGAATAAAACAACAAGTCAAAAATATGCTAGAATGTATGTATTTGAATGGTAATGCAAATTCTCGAGATAAGCTTACGGCACAAGGGATGTATGAGAAACTTCAGGAGTTCGTATTAAGTGGGGAGATCGAACAAGATGATGTACCTAAAGTTTCAACGATACAAAATTGGATTAGTAGGTATCATAAGGAGTTCAAAGAAAAAGCCTCAAAATGTGCTCAAAAGGCACTAGAAGAAGTCCCATAAAGTTTTTTCCTCAAGAAACTGAAGAGGTGTATGAATAAAACTCACCTTCTGACTTGTTATCGACTAACAACTTGATATACATACATAAATTCTAAAATTACTTGTGATCTGGACTAGAATAAAAGAGAATAGTAATTACTTACAAAATATACACATGAAAAGTCAATTACATGTCACGATGGTAAGATTCGCCTGAGACAGCTCCGAGACTTTTGTATTTTTAATATTCTTATACACACGAGTAATGTCTTGAGCTGCTCTTTTATCGCTATTCTATAAATTATATTTGCAGGATCGTTTGAAATTTGTGATGTGGAATGAAGAATGTGTCCAATATAAAGTTGTTATGTGCGAAGTATAATTTAAAAAAAATTGACAGGAGTGGTCAATTGAATTGCCAGAATCAGTATTGTATTGTTATAGCAGTTGTTCAACTATTAAACTATGCTATTTAAATTAATCAAAGTTCACTTTTCGGAAAATTTGTATATCAATTTCCGACATGCAGTCTTATTATGCAGATCCTTATTGGCTCGCGATATTGCAATTAAATATTAAATTATTTAAATTATTTTATACTTAATAATACTAATTAATTTAGATATAATTTAATTAATTTAAAAATTTTTTATTTAATAAAATTTATAAATTTATACAAATAATATTTATAAAATATAAGCTATATAACTTATATATACAGTATTAGAGAAAAAATAATTAATATATTAATTTATCTAACAAAAAACTCTGGAAATTTTATGCTGATCAAATTACAAATATGATTGGTCAAATTCTATATCATATTAGGTCCCTCTTAATAAATGATCAGCAAAAATTTTAGCATACAGTACGAACAGTATGGACAGTACTGTACATATTAGATAACACGTTTAATGTGATTAGTACTTTTGTATCACATTAGGTGGTAAATTACGGTTAACGTGCTAGGTAACGCGATAAACGTGTAGTATAATAAACTTAAATGTATATAAGCACCCATACTTCGAATTTAATAAAGCAGAATCTTCTCTTCAATTTTAAATAAAAACAAAAGGAAGTAAGCTTAAGTTGTGCCGAAGAGTCCTTTTTACATATTTTTTTAATCGTAAGTCTTTTGCCCATTGTAGTCTATTTTCGTGTTATCATAAATTTTGTCCCGAGATTCTTTCCAACTCTCATTAGTATCTGTCCCGTTAATACCTCGTACTATCCCAAATTCCATTACAAACCTTAGTTATATAATTTTTCGTAACTATTAGAGTTAAATCGGTTAAATACCCTTCTCTCCCGAAATGATAGTTACAGTATATTGATCTTTATATTGTGAATTCAGTATTCTCGAAATCAAAATGAGTTTCAACCCGAATAACTTAAGTGAATAATTTTTTACCAGAAGTCAGTTTTTCGAATATCATGTAAACCAGTAAAAAAATCCGTATATCATTTTTTCCGGGTGACACTATGTAAGTTAGAAAACATGCATCAAGCCTTCCATTATAATGGTGATATTGTCACCTTTTTTAAAATTTTCTCTTTTTATTAGTTCTTTATATGCCTTTTTTTTCGTCATATTTCACCAGTTTTGCTAGTTTTTATTACTCCGTCATCTTATCTCTTTTTATCCATTTTGCCACTTCTTACATGTTTCATTATTCATCTTTCAAGATCTTAATTGATGAAAGACGTTTCATCAGAATGAAACTTAAGGTTTTGCTAAAATTGCATATATTCTAAAAATTACAATCATGGTAAATTATCAAAAGAATCGATTTGTTCGATAATTATTGATCTTTCCCGTTTATTTTCTTCAAAATATTGATATTTTATTTATATTGTGGGATGTAATAAAATACCCTGAAGCATTGTGATTAGAGGAAATGAAGTTTGGCTTTTACACATAAGAATTAGATATTTTTGGTTAAACTTGATATAGTGATCAGAGTGTTAAAAGAAAGATACAAATTCACAAGAAATATAAAAATAGGAAATATGTCTTTAAAAAATAAAGCCGATAAATAAATTGTATAAATTATAATTTATAATCAAAAAAGGTCAACATAATGTTGCTGCATTCTCAATTATTGGTAATTATGATAAAAAATTGTTATCAGAGCTTATATGAAATGGTTGATTGTAAGAACTTCAATATCATCAGTTATAAGCATTGCTATTGGCACAACTAGGGATGGGTTCGGTCAGCTAGGTCAGCTATCGGTCAGCTATCATCGACTATCGACTAGTAGCCGACTATAGCCGGCTATAGCCGATAAATTACTTTAATGATTTCTTAATCAATTTTTCAATCAAGCATAAAACAAGTGCCAAATAATTATATTTTTTACCCTAGCCATGGCGAAAAAAAAGTTCGGGCCACATGCTGTAAACAGCCAATCAAAATATTGAAGATCCTATCTACATTTCAAACAATCTAATTGTTCGATTTTTTGACATTTATTTTTTCCCGCTATTCTCATCCGGTGTCACCCGATGGGACCTTAATTTCCCGTAATTGTCCTATAGGACTGACAGAAAAAATATTGTATAACCTTATATGTGAATTTTATTCTATTAATTTACAGTTAGTTAATGAAAAAAAATATCCTACCGACCGACCATGTTTTCAAATTGCGTGTAATGCAAAACGGAAAATCAACTTTGCGTGGCCTAATAATTGTATTTTTACAGGGAAATTAGGTCGGTATTTAGCCCAAGTAGTTAACAAGTCCTATAGCAAAATTAGCAGCTGGACATTTTTCACTTAATGAACTGCTACCATTTCATTACAGCAGTAAAATTTTTAGTGATCTTGGGCAAAATCGATCGCTTCCGGCCTTACTGGCCAGGATTCCGATGGATTCCGACCATGAATTTTGGTAGATTGTCCTTCTCCGGTGTTACGATCGGTTGGGAGAGCTTGATAAAATTGGGCCGGTATAGTTCGATCGTGAACAAAAGTGATTAAGGTTTGGTTTAAAACAATAAACACACATAATTACGGGTATAAGGGTCTCTTTATTATAATATAAATCAAACATCGGATTATCACAATAATACTAAATACTATCTATAATCGTTAACTATTTTTCACTATCCTCTTATTCATGAGCTGAAACTAAATCCTTATATATTTTTAATTCGTATGAGAGATTCGATCACTCGTTTGGAGATTTGATTACCCGTTTGGAGATCAATCACCCGACTATGTCACAAACTATGCCAAAATAAGAAATACATAATGATAAAAAAAAAAAATAATAATACTAAAATTGAGCATAACAACGAACGCCTACCGTTCACATGTTTTTGTACCTTCCAAATATAAATCAACCAATAAAATTATCATAATTAACCCTACCCTAATTTTTATATACAAAATCACATGGACAGTAGGTGTCCGGAGACTTTCCCTCCGCCCGCTTTAGACTTCAGGTGAGACCGTCCCCAATTTGGAAATAATGACCTGAGTCACCCGATTGTTACACAACTGATAAACAAATTTTTTTTATATGTTTTACAATACTATATCCCGACCTATGAAATTCGCAAGTTTTTGATAAGAATATTAAAATTTAATAATTATGCGATAAGAATTTGTAAATTATGCGTGCGGTATATACAAAATATTCGATTTACTGATAATTATTAAAAAAAAAAAACTTAAATACTTAATTATGCGATAAAAATTTGTGAATTATGCGTGCGGTATATACAAAATTTGTATTCGATTTACTGATTAATAATCAGTAAATCGAATACAAATTTTGTATATACCGCACGCATAATTCACAAATTTTTATCGCATAATTAAGTATTTAAGTTTTTTTTTTTTAATAATTATCAGTAAATCGAATATTTTGTATATACCGCACGCATAATTTACAAATTCTTATCGCATAATTATTAAATTTTAATATTCTTATCAAAAACTTGCGAATTTCATAGGTCGGGATATAGTATTGTAAAACATATAAAAAAAATTTGTTTATCAGTTGTGTAACAATCGGGTGACTCAGGTCATTATTTCCAAATTGGGGACGGTCTCACCTGAAGACGGCCGCTTATAATTTAAAAGCATTCTGATTGGTCTATTTGAAGTCCTACAAACCACGTGAATGTTTTAAAAAATATGATTTGAAATGCCGGTAAGACAAACACAAATTACACCATATATGTAAATGGAATTTTCGTAACACAACCCTAGCCGTCAGTGATTAACTTTATCTCATCATTATTATAATAAACATCAATTACGTAATCTTATATTCTATCACTATTGACGTACTAAACCACCCCATAGTGATATCACTTATGTTACTATGCTATGACGTTATTGACTTTATATGGCTTAACTTTAATTATGATAACGATAATAATTTTTTTTGTATTATCGGAACTAGCCTGAAAATAAATCTAATTTCGACATTTTTTCTATGGGCAATGCTAGATGACCCTAGCTGCCACACCAAAATTGTCACGGCAGATTCTCGATTTTGATTGGCTAACGGCCGTAATCTACAAAATTTTGGCCCGCATTACATAATTGCTTACTATTTCCGACTGGAATTAATTTTTTAATTTTTTCATTCCAAAAAAAAGAAATATTTTGGAAAATAGGCCCTTACTATGGTAAAATTGGTCCAGGAATAATTTTCACTTCAAGGGCAGCTGTGATTTCATTAATAAAAACTAACTCCGGCCTAATTTTTTTATCGTCGTTCTTAGCCAATCAAAATCGAGATTCTGCCGTGAAATTTTGGTGCGGCAGCTAAGGTCATTGCGATGCTAGAACTGTCGTGACCTTCTAATTAAATCAAAGCTACATGTTAATAATTTCCCACGAAATTTAATGTGATAGATGTATACGGTTCAATATACAAGCAAGTTACGAAGCTATTCTCATTTAAACACATATATACATGGGGGTAAGTCAATAGAAATCAAGCAAATTTTTTATAATAAAATTTTTTCGAAACTTTGAACAGAAATAATTTAACAAAAATTTAATCAAATTTGATAAAATCTTTTTAAATCAATTCATAAACTTAAAATTTATCAAATTTGATCAAGTTCTTTTTAAGTTATTTTGATTTAATTTTTAAAAAAAGATACTAAAAAAAATTTGCTTGATTTCTATTGACTCACCCCCACATATATATAATTTAGTTCAACTATCACTTTTTAAGTTCTAGTTTAAAAAAAAATGGTTTTGTAACCTTGTAGAATAATAATATTACCCTAAAATATTATCGTACATCTATTTAAATTTCGCGAAAAATTATTATGTATTATAGGTTTTTATATAATGCCATATCAGTAAAGTAGGAGGCACGGTAAAATTTTTGGGCATGCCCCTAGTAGATAAATTATATAACAAATTTTGTTTGTACAATTTAATAGCTTTTGTTAAAGCATCAACATACATATCACATAAGGATTTTGAATTAGAAAATAAGAAACCTTCATTTGTGCACTACACTAATAATTTTGGATTTAATTTTATAATATTATAATAAATTTGTATAGAATAAATTATTAATAATAATAGATTAAGTTAAGTGATACTATAATTAAGATATATAAACTTACATTAAAATTTTTAATTATCTTTTAGTTAAAAGTATGTAATGCTGTATTTATATTGTTAATATCGTTTACTTTTAAGCAGAGTGCTTCGATTTTGAGATTGTCTTACATAGTAATAACAGGTAACATTAGTTTATATGAAATAAAAATCAAAATATTAATATTAAATTTATATTAGCCAATAATACATGTGGGATCATTCCTGTATGGGCATGCCTTCTAGCCCAAAGGCATGAAAATTCTTAAAATATGCTTATTATCCTGTTTCTCGATTTTAGTTAGGTTAGGGTTAAGGTTAGTTAGCACATAATAGTTATTTTTGAATGTAATTTATTTATTTTTGGTAGGTTAAGAGCCTATACCCCGGGTATATTTTAAAGGCATGCCCCAGGCATGCCCCCTACATATCAGATGTAGTTCTGATATCGATATGCAGGTATATCAGATATTTGTGGCACTATATTTGATAATCAAGGGACGTTACAAACATAAAAAATTTCGCCATTCGAGTTAGGATCAAGTTTCGTTATTATAGTGGTTGTACCCAGGTAGAAATTGCTATTATGTAATATATTAAATTACCGGGATAACCCAACGGGTAGAATTTTTACGCTATTAATTAAATTAGAAAAAAAGCTTTATTAATATCAAAAACCCTCCAAGAAAAATTTTCGTTAGTGAGTAGAAAGTAGTTTCGTAGTAAATTGGCTTTGCGTTGTACTAGATGTTTTTTTGGGCAAAAAATTTAATTGCATGATATTAGACTAGACAAATCACTATTTAGACAAAAGTTCATTACATCATTAGGAGGCAGAGTTCAGCTGACTATCTGGCCAATGCCAATGGTAAATAAAATGAAATTGAAATTACATTTCAATATAAACAGTGTTAATCCCTTTGATGAAATAGTTCACATTAAAGTGATACATTAATGAATATGATACGAAAAATTTACGAAAATATACAATATATAAACAATCAAAGAAAACAACATAATACAAGTTTTAAAAGAAAAAAACAAATCTTATCACACATATTTAATAATAAATATCACTAAAATTACCATCACCCTTTTGATTATTTCTAGACATCAAAAATGCACCTAAACGAGCAGTTAATAGTGAACAACAAATTGATATCGTAGCAACAACAAATTTTTTCCAGCCTGGAGTGGAAGGCAAGTAAATGCGTTTTGTAGGGTAAATGCTTGTAGAGTGAGTATCTACGTATACATAATACATATAAGCCGGATAGGTGATACCATAGGTTAACGCCGTTAAAAGGGAGCTATTATTTATAAAAAAAAAAAATAATAATAATTAGAAATATAAAGTAAATTATACAAAATACTCAAAATTAACAACACTTACGGAAGTAATTCATCAAAGGAAACAGTGGCAGTGAGGTTACCAACATTATGGAAGAATGAAGCAAAGACTAAAATTAAAAGTTGATTTGGATGTTGAACAAGACCAAATTGTTGATCATGCGCATGATCATCAGATTCTGCTTCATCATTAGCAAGAGGCATACGTTCGGCACCATCACCATGCTTAAGTTCATGTTTAGTGTTAAAGTAAATACGGATGAAAGTGATCATAAGTGCATAATCAAAACAGAGACCTATTATATTACAAATTTAACGATATTAATAATTTTACATTTTAATAAATATAAATAAAAAAAAAATAATAAAAAATAAAAATAAAAAAATGATCATTACCTTGGAATTTGAACCAAACAGCATCATAAGGCCAATCGATGAAAAGAGCTCCACAATAAACCAAAATTATATAACTCAAAAGAACACCATAAAAGCTAATATTTTTAATCCTTCCACCAGAACCAATTAAAACCAAAACACAAAATTCGGTGGTATTATGAATCATTCCGAGCGCCACCCAAAATTTACCAACATCAAATATAAGAATAGCAAACAAAGTCAACAAGGTATTAAAATTATAAAGAACCAAAAGACGATTAAAGTAGTAAGCTGAAACTGGAGCAGAGTCGCCACTGATAAAATAGGATTGAACTTTACTAGTGGCAGGAGGATGTGTAGTCCATCTAAAAGCTAAATAGCCAGTTATCACCATCAAAATAGAGGAAAAAAATAATGCACTATCGGATTTGTTGTAATCATTTCCTTTAATTTAATTCAAATTTGTTATTTACAATCTTTTTAATAAAAAGTAAAATAATATCATAAATTATTATATACCCTTGATAGGAGGATGCCATGTTGGATAGCCAAACAAACGACTTGTATCTTGAGGAAGAGAGGTCTTAGGGACACCCGCAAAGGAAAGAAGGCAAAGGAAAAATATAAAAACTGTCAAGACAACACAAACTGAAGGCCCAAGTTGAAAAGCCATTTCGGTTTAAATTTTAAGTAAGAGAGGAATAATCTTTTCGTTAGATAAAAGAGTAAAAATTTTCAGAATTCCCTCCGTTCAAATAATAAATCAATTATCAGTTATAGTAATGTGTAACTAAATTTAGCCATCTTTCATCTCTTAGATATATGTATATAAAGATATATATGTATATAATAATAAATACAGTATTATTTCATGAGAATTTTTTTTTTACGTACGTAGATTAAAATACATGATATCTGATATAATCAAACTTCCATAATTAGTAAGTGACAAGTGTAATGCAGGATCTCGGTCGAAATTTTAAAATTTTTACGAAGGTAAATATTTATGAAACACTAACTATATAATTGTAGTATGCATGTGATGTTATTATAACTACTAAATATATTATAGTTAATAAGATTCTACGTATTTACATGGATATAATAAGAGTAATATGTTTTTCCAAAAACATTATTGTTTAAAACGAAGTGGTGGAAGTATCGTTATTGATTTAGTGTTCCCATGATTAAAAGCCCGGCTATTATTAATCATGAATAATGGGCTAAGTAGTAGTACCCGGTTCTATTCAAAGTGTCCGGGTCCAATCAAGTGAGGTTTTGAATATGACCGTGAGTATTTACTAAAAAGTATTACATATATGATGCGTATTTGGTTTAGAATCCTAGCCAGGGCTTGGCCGATGACCTAATTCGAAACTTTTTTTTTTTTTATGATCGTGGTCATATAATCACATGTTTTTTTTTGGTCATAGGTCATGTTAAACGCTAATAAAAAAATTTTCATAAATTCTTACTATATTAAAAGGTCATAAAGTCATATCACCATTCGTTATGACAAAATGACCTATGATAGGACATAAAAATAAAGGTCATATAGGTCACTTTAGGTCATCGGCAAACATTGGAGCAAAGTGGTATCGTATCATACGAAACAAAGATGGAAAACGGTGATAAATTAATTGAATGAACATCAAATCCCAATAGTACTCCTGAAGAGATAATACCCCGAAACAAAAAAAAATAAATCCTAAAAATTCATAATATGAAATATTTTGGATTTTTTTTTTTTTTTTAGGATTAGTTTTCGGTATATTATCTCTTCGAGATTTTGTTCTTTCGGGATTTAGTACAACGTATTATCGGATATCGATGTTCGGGATATTGACCCCAAACAAATTAGAGTTATGATTAAACCCAAAAATTTTGGTATTACAAATAATATCATGCATACCTGCTTTACAGAAACTTGAGATTCCTTAATGCGAGTAGTAACTATTAAATTTAATAGCAACTATATAAAATTACTATATAGTTACTACGCAGTTACTGCGCATTAAGGAATTTAGGTTTCTGCTAAGTGTATAATTAAAATTCAAGACACAGCATTAAAAATCGGAAGCTTGTTTAGAAAAAAACAATTATAGGGTTTTTATTGTACGTTTAGGTATATGATTCATATAATTGAAATCCGTTTTCTAAATGAGGTATACTTTGGCGAATTTCAGAAATGCATACTATAAGATACTTAACCTTCTCTTGCAGATAATTTTCTAGTTTCAAAAACTCACTATACATATTACTATAATAGGCCATTATAATAGGTCGTAAAATTACTATGAACAGTATAAATTCAACTACATACATACGTAAAATGACTATACGGTCGGCAGACATCAATAATGCAAGACCATGCACTAACCTAGTACAGTGGAATTCTTTAAACAATTATATTTTTAGGTTGAACCCGAAAAACTATTGTTTCGTCATACTTACTACACCAATAATTATGATAAATAGATGATGATTTCACTTATGACATCTTATTTCGTTGTGTCAAAAAGGACACTTTAACGTTAAATAAATAGACTGTAAATTATTAGATATTCATGCATCTTTGTTGATTTTGAGATCGATCATAAGCCACTGATTATCAAATCTACAAATAAAAATCAATTAGTACTAATTAATATTTGTTTAAATTTTTATATTTAATTAATTATCGTTATGATTCTTTAGAAATAACCAATCAAAATTCAATTCTTGCTCTAATGTAGTACGTTATGCACAGGAAAAAAAAAAAATACAAAATGAGACCTTATGGCACTAATAAGCACTAATAAATAACGATGGAATGTAATTTTACTATATCAGTTTGCCTAAACAACATTTGTAAAACTTGAATAATGATAATAATAGCATGTTAAGTCTATTGTTTTTAACAAAAATTTTTTTATGGCAGCCGAATAGCCGAATACTTTTGCCGGAGATCAGCAGTTATCACATGTCAATATTTCATTATATAATAATTGATAAACATAGCACAAAATCGAAATATTAAGTTGTTCACAGTAATAATTTTACAACGATCTTTTATTAACATGTTTTTTACATATTTACGAAATTTTTTTTGTAAAATGTAAAAATGTATTAACAACTAATATTTATAATTATGTAAGTTTAACACTGCGCACAATTTATTTAATACTCATATATCGGTTTTTTTTTTGATTTCGGGAAATTAGGATTTTCATTGGGTGTTACCCTTGCATACCAAACCCTGCCGTGTGTAATGGATATGTCACGGGACTATTGCGCCAAATGTACCAAATGTGTCAGATATGTTACATGTTCCGGATGTGCCGCATGTGACAGAAGTGTTATATGTGACGGATGTGCCACATGTTGCATAAGGGACTGATATGATGGAAGTAGCATAAATAATATATCGATCATTTATGGCACAAGTGCCATATGTTCTTTATTAGTAGATAGTTTCCTATATATATGGGCAATGTTCGCTCCACTTTGTAGGCATGTTCGCCATAACCGAAGCCAAGAATAAACATCGGGCTGATCCGTGTCGATCTCTATTGCTGATTGGCTAACATGTGTGCATGTGACTGGAATCCACACTCGATGAATTTTACAGGAGGGTCACCAAAATTCCTGGTCGTATGCGTCGGATTAGGTCAGCGTTTAGTCCTAGCTGTTAACAGGTTCTATAGCAAAATTATCAGCAGGGCATTTTTTACTTAATGAATGGATATGATTTCATGAGTAAAATTTTTTATGATCTTGGGGCAAAATTGATCAATTCCGATCCAGCCGACCATGATTCCGATGCACTCCGACGTATCCCGACCGGAATTTTTGTGGCACTATAGAGTCCTCGCTACGCTTCGGGCAATAATAAAAGACAATCTATTTCACTCTCTTCGATTCTATAAATTACATCACAACTCTTTCAAATTACTAAATCACTACACTTAAATCCTCTCGCACTAGTCAATATACTAACAGCTACAATAAACCACTGCACAGTTTCGTGTAGGGATACCGCGGATCTGCGATAGCATAATATGCGCATAATTCAGATTTTACCGCAGAAGCATATGCGACAGATATATTCGCATATCAAGATGAATTTCGCATAATTAATAAAGCATAATCTGAGATCGAGTAATATAGAGTTTATCAATTTCCCCACCAGTTCCTATTGGACGCAGCATTTGATTGTACGAAACATAAATTTCATAAATTATTAGATTTGAAATTTCAAATAACGATTGAATGTTAAGTAATAAAACATATCAGATATCGTTAAAGTAGTATAAAAATTTAATAAGAAACATATATTAGAACGCAAAGTTAATTTTTCGTTTTGCATAACATGGTGTTCCAAAATTTCAGTTGGCTGGTCGGATTTTTTTTTTTTTTTTTTAATCTACTGTAAATTAATATGCTCATCTATCGGGTAATTCCAGAAAATTAAGGTCACCATCGGGTACACCGGAGAAAAAATTAATAGCAAAAATGGAATAATTGACATGATTGAAATTTTAAAAAAAAGGTCGGCGGGTTATGCAAAACGAAAAATTAACTTTGCGCAGCCTTATACTAAAATTTTGCAGTAAATTTTTTGTTTGGCGCAAAAGACAGTTTTGTAAACACGCCTCTTTTCGTAATTTTATATTACACAGATGTTGTGGTTTCATATGATGGGGGTTCAGTACTTACAATAACGATAGCGATAAAAATTTATAATGATAAATTTCGCATATTTTTATCTGATCCGCATAATCTGTAGCATAATTTAAAAAAATTTATCGCATAATTCGCATAATTTGAAGTGTAAAGCAGGCAGAATTTGGGCTTTGTCGCAGCAGAAAATTAGGATCCCTAGTTTCGTGTCTCTGTGCTCACGTGACTCCCAGTTGATAGTTGCTCCGTTAGGCCGTTTGAAGTTAATTTTTCGGTTAACATCACCCCCCAACGGCCCCCCGGCCCTCCCGGTAAAATGAACATATGAAAAAAAAAATAAAAAATAAAATATTATCGTTATTTAGAAATCAAATTCAATATATAAATTCATTTATTACTTCGTGCATGAGATATTACTAGTATATATCAAGTATTTATAAAGTGGCTGGCGTACGTACATAGCTCTATATCTGATATATGGAGACGTCTAAATAGTGATGTGCCATTTATATGATGTCCAAATTTTTTTAGCGTACAGTACGTACAGTACGTACAGTACGTACAGTACGTATAGTACTTATATAGTAAAATTGCTCTAGTGGTTATATTCTAAATTTTTTTTTAATATTAGTCTATATTACAATTAATATAATATTTAATTCTATTTTAATAGATAAATATTTAGGTCGTTCGAAGTTAATTATCTGGTTAACATCACTTTCCAGGACTCTCAGAAGAGAGGCAAATGAAACGAACATATAAAATGAACAAACTGTAGTAAATCTATTATAAACGAATTGATTTCAAGTTAAATTTAGTTCAGAGATTTTAGTCGAGTTGCTAATTAGGTCAGATAAATTTGATTCTATAGCAAAAAAAAAATTTAATAAATAAAAAATTATATAATGCATTTATCCAAGAAAAAGACTTCGTACTGTACGTATAGGCAAAATTCTCGTGATCTAGTAGCCATGGCAAAAAAAGTTCTGGTCATGTGACGATCTGCAGTAAATTAGCCAATAAGGATTTCCAATTTGGTGTAACGTAACACGATCAGGAAAATTCAAAACAAACGTTCGCTCTAAAGAAAATTAGAAGAAATCGCTTATTTCTCGACAAACTTCATAAGAAACAACCTTCTGCGCACTAACAAAAAATATCGGGGAGGTAATTTTACCTGTAGCACTCTCTAAACCTGACCCTGTTCCTAACCCTAACCCTAATCTAAATAAACTTAAAGATTTTTATCGGTTATCACGTGACCAGAACTTTTTTCGCCATGGCTAGGGTACTCGATCTGCATCATTTTAAAGTATGCAGCTAGTGATGTGTAATCATTAAAATAATACCCAAATTTTTTTAGCGTACTGTACGTATAGTGCTTATATAAAAAATTAAGATCATATAATAAAATTAAATTAGTATCTATATTTTAATTTTTTTAATGTTAGTCTATATTATAATTAATGTAATGTTTAAACCTATTTTAATAAGCAAATATTTAATATAGCAAATTAGTAGTATACTATGTACATATCTGCTTAATTTTATTAAGGCGCTACTTTATATATCTAAAGTAGCTACTTTAGATAGATCGCTACTTTAGATGCAATATGTACAAATTTATATTTATCTAACAAGAAAGCTTCTTAGGGTGTTGATCAATTAACGAATTTGATTGGTCAATTGGCACATAAATATTTCTATCGACCCCTCTTAATAAATGATCGGCAAAAATTTTAGCGTACAGCACGTACAGTACAGTACGTATATTACTGTACGTGGCACATCACTACGTCTAAAGCGGAGCAGAATCACATGACACCTGACCAATCAAATTAGGAATTTGATGATCTTCGGCGAAGCAATCAAGAATGAGGAACGAAAACCTTGAAAAATACAAAAAACGACAGTCTAAACCTACCATGGTGTGTTAATTAAAAATATAGGAAGGCAATTTTGCTTATATATTACTACCTAAACCTATCTAAGGCCGTTTGAAGCTAATTTTTCGGTTAACGTATAAAAAAAGTAAAAATTAAAAAAA
>QKWP01000015.1:411658-441130 GCA_003550325.1 Gigaspora rosea | reverse complement strand
GGCCATTTGAAGTTAATTTTTCGGTTAACATCACGCACTCTCTCGAATTTCCAGTTTCATTTTACCCCCCCTCCCCCCTCCTGAGAGTCCTAGAAAAGTGATGTTAACCGAAGAATCAACTTCAAACGGCCTTAGCCTCGATTTCCGAGAAGTATTCGAAGGTTTATACCGGATAAAAAAGACGAAAAAATAAATGCTAAAAAATCGAATAATTGGTATCTAAAAATAAATTGGAAAATTAAAAAAAAGGTCTTTAGGGAAAATCAACTTAGTATGGCCTAATCCAGTGATTATTTTTCACTGTGCGCGCTGTGCGCAGCGCACAGAAACAAAAATTTGCGCACATCTTTTTTCAGTAGATGTGCGGATGCCGCACAGAAATAATTGTCATTTTATAAGTAGTGCGCACAGTTGCAAGCATTTTCTCAGTATTTGTCGAACAGAAAAGTTTATGAATTGTGCGGTATCCGCACAGTAAATTTTAATTGAAAAATTAACACTGGCCTAATCCAAAAAAATTTTTTTTATTAGTAAAAAATATTAAGTGAGTTTGTCATTTCAATTTTACAATCATTTTACAATAAACTATCTTTTTATCTAGGGATTGGAACCGCCTAAAATTTTCTTAATCGTATAATCGTTTAATTTGGCCGCCATTAAAATAATTCTGGCCCACAACCAACATAATTCTGCCCAGAATTATAGAGCAATTTAAACGGTTAAACGGTTCCAATCCCTATTTTTATCCTAACTTGGCAATGTTTGCAATTAATCAAATATCCAGAGATCGCTCAACTAACTTTGTCATGAATTCTCATTCTCGAAGTACTATTTTACTCCGAAAAAATTGCAGATGCTTATCCTTTACTCATATGACAACAAATTCAACTATTCATCAATAATCTCTTTACTTGGTGCGACAACTAAACATCGACGAAGACATAAGATTAGTGGATTCTGGGAAAGGTCAATAGAAAGTGACAAATTTTTATATGTAAAAGTTTTTCAAACTTTAAGTTAAATATCTCAGCAATTACTATGCCAAATTTGATAATTTTTATTTAATTCTAAGGTAGATGTGCCTAATTCGTCGCAGCTAAGTTCAACGATGAATACCACGTGATATATCGATCAGAATCGGATGATTTTGGTACCATTTGATTCGTCTCGATGAGACGAAATCGAAGTACAAAAATCACATGATACTGATCAATAGGAATTAGGCACTGCGCCAAATTAGGCCTAATATAATAATAGAATTAAAAAATTTGGGTTTAGAGATATTTTAATTAATTTAAAATTATAAAAAAGTTACTAAAAATGATTTTCACATTTCTATTAACTTTCCCCTACATTGACATTATGTTTTATTTATTTTTGAAATACTGTAATAAGAAACGCTCAAGTATTAATTACAATTTTTATTTTTTATTGATTTTTGAAATACAGTAATAAGAAACGCTCAAGTATTAATTACAATTTTTATTTTAAATGATTATATTAAGGGTGTTCTCAAAGCGCCTAAATCAAACCATCTTCGTATACCCTAAAAAAAAGTTACGCAACTGAGCTTAAATTTACTCCGACCAATTTCTCTTCGTTTGCATATTAGAAATTATGTAAAAATTTACTTATTCTACATTTTGAACATGAATGTTGGATAATTGGCCATATATTCATTAATTCTTTTTTCGTAAAGAAATACATTTATGCAATTTAATAATTTATAGGCTACTTCGACAAATTCATTATTACATATACCAGGAAAAAAAACTACTTGAATTGTTGTTATTCCCAATAAATTATGTTTTTATTTTTTCCCACCCATGTTTTCCTAGCTTTTTTTGCATTTTCAAAAAACTTTTCAAATCATTAACCATCTGTTCAGTTGTTTAAAATTCGATTCAACTTTTTAGCCATTTTTTTTGTCCCATGTAAAAATATAAGCGTTAACAATTTTTACTACCGTAAATAGCTTGTGTCAAATCACTTAAAAGTATAGACTCTTATGAATTTAAAAAAACATTCTTTTTTTCTTCATATCGTCGTTCTGAATTGCTTCTTGCTCGTTCTAAGCACTCAATACAATTTCCGATTTTTTAAACGATCGGGCAACCATTGCAATACTTAATTTTTTCATTTGACATTGGATACACAACAAAAGCGTCAGGCAAAAGAAACTATTTTTATTAATATTGATTAATAATGAATATAATAGTAAACATCATCACATTTAGAAATAATAAAAACTCAGCTACATAATTTTATTTTAGGGGAACGCTAAGTTCATCCCTAAACCAATTGATCGGAAATAAAATTTAAATAGTCAGGAGTCAAAAAACCTGACCAGTGAGTTGCCTCTTCACTGAAAAAAATCTGTAGGTCGATGTTCAATTTTTAATTAGTGGAATAGAATTTATTCGATCAAGCGGCTCATTATCGCGATAAAAAAAAAAAAGGTTAAAAACCATCTTTTTTTATCATAGAGTTGTGCTGATTGACTAAAATTTAATATCCGCATTTCGCAACATGAATCTTTGACAAAATTACCGTAAGAATTACTTCAATAGTATTTGTGCACAATCTCTATAACTATCCGATCACATTGAAGAAGTTGCTTGAGAACACCCTAAATGAGCATTACGATCACTAGCTAATTATATCGAGGATAATGCTGAGAAACTTCAGTTGCGTCATTATTTGCATATTCAACTTGTCAACAAAATTTATATAAATAAATATAAATATACTGAACACTATTTCGATCACTAGCTAATCACATCGAGAATGAAGCCTGAGAACAACCTAGATCATGTAACATCACAACTATTGTCATGGTGATTTACGGTACACGGCAAACTTGCATGGAAATGAAGGGGAAAGCAAACAATCGATCGATAACTTTGCACGTGATGCACGTGATCGATCGGGTGTAGATCGGGGCAAATTGCGGGGACGTCTAAAGCGGGGGCAACTCATATTTCTAAATAATTTTCTCTATATGAACAGATTTTCGGTATTCTCAAGCAACTCCCTCAATGTGATTTGAAGAGATTGAGATTACAATTGATCGAAATAATGATTGCGATCGTTACTGGAGCAGACCATCCTTGCTTTATTATTATCATTATGTTTTCAGCAAATCGTAGCAAAAAAAGGCGACTATCCAATGCACAAATATAACTCCTTCGGCAATATTTCAACAAATAAATGCAACTCCGTCAACACCAAGTGCCTCAACTTTTCCTTTATGGACTTTACAAATATTCATATGTTGTTACATTTGCATCCTTTTGCGCCTTTAGCTTCGAACAAAACCAATGCAAGCAACAAAAAATTTTTTTAGTAAAAAATAAAAAAAAATAAAATAAAATTGCGCATTTGACATAAAGGTTAGAAAATAATAAATATTGGCATGGTATGCCTTTGGATTTCTTTAGATTCTTTATTGTTGATAAGTATTTCTAATATAAAAAGCAACGTGATAATTTTTGACGATTACATAAAGCAAAGTGCTTAAACAACTCATTTTTTTTTTTACTCTATCAATAAGTAATCATCATTAATTCGATGAAAAAAAAAAGATGCCTCCAGATTTTTTCATGAAGCGGCAATTCACTTGATCAGTTTTTTGACACGCGACTATTTAAAATTTTATTTCCGATCAATTGATTTAGACGCTTGAGAACACCCTTTATTAGAAATTTTATATAAAATAAGATTTTGTATAGCGAAGAATCGAAAGAATCCAATACGTGCCATATCGTTAATAATAAGATGGGAACAGTAAAAGAAACATCCATAATTACAAAATGCAAAAATGAAAATATTCTAAAGAATACTTTAAGCCTTCGCCAAATAATAATCTAATACAGTCAGACCTCTCTAAATGCAACCTCTCTAAATGCATAACCTCTCTAAATGCATGGCTTGGTCCCAACTTATATGTTACTTATAGATTTTTACCTCCCTAAATGCAATACCTCTCTAAATGCATGGTTTTTTTATCGGTCCCTTGCTATGCATTTAGGGAGGTCTGACTGTAAAATGACAAACTTTGAGTGCTCTCATGCATCAATCTAGATGCGATTTCCTAGGGATCGAATAGTGCACAGCAGTTATGATAATTTTAGTCATGGACATGTTAGATAAAAATCTATAATACAAATGGAGATATTATTGAAATCTGCACAAGAATTTATAGTTATTGGATAGGTGATTTTCAATATCGTAAATATTTTTCTGGTCATATGTTAGATGTAAACTTTGATTGGCAACTCAACTTTTATAACTAATATGTGATCAGAAAATATTCACGATATTGTGAACAAACCTATCCAATAACGGTATTATTGTAAAGTTGCCAGTAGTGTTGGAAGGCGAATCTATTTTGGCAAATGGCGAAAGACGAAACTAAACCCGGCAAAAGACGAAACCAGGCGAAACTCTGGCAAACCCTTGGGAAGTCAGAACTCGGCAAAGATCAAATCTAAGACTTTAGAAAAGACTAAGCAGTAATTATATTTGATAATTGATAAGTCCAATTTTTTAATATTTGAGATTGTTGCTTCGGACTTTTATAGATTCTGATTTCCTAGTTTTATAATACAGTATCAAATTATATGAAAGTGACGATGATCGACAAAATTAGCCAATCAATGCACGATAAATAAGAGTATCGCGCTTTTAATTATCTTTAATCACCATTTTCTTCTTGCTTTTTTTTACTGATTTTACTAACTTTCACTAGTTCTTCTATATTTTTTAGTTTCGCCACATTTACCAGTTTCGCCATTCGCCACCTTTCGCCATTTCACCTGCCAACACTAGCTGCATGGCTAACTACTCAAGGTAGCAAACCTTTATTCGTTATATGATATCAGATTTTTGCATTGCATCTCGTTATATGTTTATGCTGATTAGATGTGTTACCCAATATCGAAACAATTGCGATAAGAATCATTATTAACAAACAAAAAAAAAAAAGATTTTGGAAAAAATAAATATCGACTACACGTAATTACACTGGTAATAATAGCAATGGTCTAAATTTTTAATATTAAATTGCATTGCCAATTTATTGGCTTACTAATGAAAATCAGCAATACTTTTTTTTTTTTTGTTTATATAAATTTTTTATTAACCAAATGCAACATAGTCTACTGCTAATAAAAAAATTGTCGCTTTTCTTAGTTAGTGGCTTTAAATAAAATTAGTATAGGTATAAAATCGACCTTTAATTCCAATAATAAAATTTAGCTAATTCTAGCTCCAATTTTTATAAAATATAAATAATTTCAACATCTCTAAATAGCCAAATAAGCAATATATTTACTATATTATCAGATTCGAATAAATTATATTCATTTATGAAGTTCATCGCTAGCTATAGAAGTCAAAGTATTTAAATTAATAATCATCCTTAAAAGTCAATAAACTAAAATAATCAAATACACACATGAAAAATCGTTTTCACAATCATCAGAAATCGAAAAATCGAGTGTTGTAGAACTAAAAAATTAACCTTGTAAAAATTTTATCGATTAACAATTGAAGCATATTATTATAAGTCAATTATTTACCACATATCTTTATTTAACATTTTTAAAGTTGGAATAAACGAAGAATTAATTGGCTCGGAAAGGTTTTTAAAGTTAAGCAGTTTACTTGTAAGTTTGTCTTTAGAGGTAACTGGCAATTCTACTGATAACGTTGGAATAATTGCATCTGCACGATCGAATGCTTGTAATATAGTTAATTCATCTTTATCTTCTGCGACACCACGATCTACTGTATTATACCATCATAATAATGCATCATAGATATAGGATGCAGTTGGCCTATTAGAAGGACCAGCATCCATACATTTATTTGCTAATTGGGTATAGCATTCAGGAGTGCCTTTAGCAAACTCAGGACGTAATCCATTGCATATTTGGATAGCTAATATTTCATCATATTCAACATCATAATGGGATGGCTTTCCTGTAGAAAATTCAGTCATTATAACACCAAAACTATAGATGTCTGCTTCAATAGTATATAATCGCTCATTCAACACTTGTGGAGCAACATAAGGCAAGACGCCGTAAATACCATTTTCTAAGCCAGATTCATCCTTTTTTCTAGATAAGCCTAGATCTGTAATATAAGATATTAGATCTCCATTAATAAATTGATTTTGCAATATATTGCCACTGTGAAAATCTCCGTGAACATATTTTGCTTCATGTATTTTTATTAAATTGTTTGATATGTCAACTAGTTGTTTTAATTTACTTTTCCAACTAAGTTCTCTAAAATTTGATAATAGAAATTGGTGAAGACTTCCTTTATTTGCATATTGAAATACCATCAAATATTCATTATTAGTTGTGTTTTGAGTTAGCCCATACACTTCAGATTACTACCCATTAATCTAAATTCTGTATAACTTTTAAACTTGTTAAATAAATAAAATTTCAATGTTAATAATTCATTATATGAAGTCATTAATAAGTTATTTCAACTTACTTCTCTTAAAAAATTCTTTTGTGAACAAGGTAATGTCTTGAGTGCAACTATACATGATGGTGTGCGCGATTTATATCCGTCTGAAACTATTCTTTTGCCATCTAACCATGTTGCTGAAAACACTGAGCCAAATCCGCCTTCACCAATCTTTTGAACGTTTTCTAGTCTGTTGAAAGGAATCCACTCAATTACATCTCCATAGTTTGTAGCTTTAAATTGAAATTCTTTAATACAATCATCAACACCTTTATTTCCACTTGTCCACCCTTGTGTTGTTTTCTGTGGGTCACATGTTCGACACCAAGATGGTGATGTGTTATATCGATTGCAATTTGTACATACTCCGTTACTTGGAACTCTTTTAAAGCGGAAAACTATTATACATTCATTTCTTTCAGTGTTTTGAGTTAGCCCACATACTTTAAGTTCACTATCCTTTGATTGCATAAAATCTTCAAACTTACGAAATATAAATTATAATTACAATATTAATTAAGCAAATATGCATAAATAATAAACCAAATTTTAACTTACTCTGCTTAACAAATCTAATGAATTTTGAGAATCATGTAATATTTTAAGCTCCACTTTACATGGTTGTGTACGTGATTGTATATAATGTTTGCTGCCATAATAATTATGTTTGCTGCTATAATAATCATATTTGCTGCCATAATAATCAAAATCATCATCATCAACATATAAATCTTTTACATAACGTATTCCATCTAACCAGATGGCTAAAGATATATTACCAATTTCTTGAATATTATCTAATCTATTAAAAGGAATCCATTCTATTACATCTTCGTATTTAGTAGCTTTAAGTTGAAATACTTTAATACAATCATCAACAACCTCATTTTCGCTTGTCCATCCTTGTATTGTTTTCTGAGGGTCACACGTTTGACACCAAGCTGGTGATGTATTAAATTGATAGCAATATTCACATTTTCCGTTATTTTCATCTATTTTAGAACTAAACTCACCAAATACTACCATGTACTCATTTGTTATGGTGTTTCGAGTTAGTCCATATACTTTAAGTTCATCAATAAACTTATTAAATATGAATAAATGCATAATATGAATAAAATAAAGTAATACACTGTAATTTAATAATTTAAATATTTTTAAATATTTTTAGCTTACTTCTTTTAACATTTCTAATAAATTCCGTGATTTATTTAATGTTTTAAGCTTCACTTTACAGTTCCTAGATCTATATCTAGATTCACAACGTATTCCATCCAACCAAGTTGCTAGAAATATATTACCAATCTTTTGAATATTATCAAATCTATTAAAAGGAACCCATTCGATTATATCTTCATATTTTGTAGCTTTAAATTGAAAATCTTTAATGAAATCATCGATATCTTTATTTCCACTTGTCCATTCTTGCGTTGGTACTTGAAGATTGTATCCAAATTCACTGAATACTAACATATATTCATCTGTTGCGGTGTTTTGAGTTAGTCCATATATTTTAAGTCCATCATTGTTCTGTTGTATATAATTTATAAACATATTAAATATAAATATAAATATGAATTAAAATAAAGCAATATGCCGTACTGTACTTAAAGATCTCTTACTTTTTTTAACATATCGTTTAGGTTTTCTGATCTGGTTAATGTTTTAAGCTCTACTTTATATTCTGACATACGCGCCTGAGTATACTCATGTCCATATTCCGGACATCCAGGTTCATATTCTCTTTTACGTATATATCGTATTCCATCTAGCCAGGTCGCAAACAATCTATCGTTGGTCATTTTGATATTCTTTAGTCTATTAAAAGGAATCCATTCGATAACATCTTCATATTTAGTAGCTTTAAGTTGAAATTCTTTGATACAATCATCGATATCCTTCTTCCCACTTGTCCATTCGTGTGTTATTTTCTGAGGGTCGCATGACTGACACCAAGCGGGAGATGTATTGTATCGATTGCAATTTACACATTTTCCATGACTTTCATTTCTCTCAAAACCAAATCCATTAAATATCAACATATATTCATTGGTGGATATGTTTTGAGTTAATCCATATACTTTATGTTCATCATTTTTTAACTGTATATGATCTATAAACTTATTAAATATTTAAATACGAATTAAAATAAAGCAATATATAATAGCACAGTATAAAATATTTTAAAAATTTTTATCTTACCTCATTTAACATATTTAATAAATTTTGTGATTTACTTAATGCTTTAATTTCCACTATACATGATAGTTTACGTGATTGTGTATATTTATTTACATTTACATAACGTATTCCATTTAACCAAGTTGCTAAAAATTTATCACCAATCCTTTGAATATTATGTAATCTAGTAAAAGGGATCCATTCAATTACATCTTCGTATTTTGTAGCTCTAAGTTGAAATTCTTTAATGCAATCATCAACATCCTTATTTCCACTTGACCATCCTTGCGTTGTTTTCTGAGGATCACATGACTGACACCAAACTAACGATGTGTTATACCGGTTGCAATTTGCACATAATCCATAATCTGAGTTCCTTTTAGAGCCAAATTCATCAAATACTAGCATATATTCATTTGTGGTCGTGTCTTGAGTTAATCCATAAACATTTTTACCTTCTAATTGCACATGATTTTTAAACTTATTAAATATGTAAAACATTTAAATGTAATTTAGCATTCACGAATTAATTAATAAACTACAGATGAAATAATATAAACTTACTTCTTTCAAAATATGCAATAAATTTTGTGAATCTGCCAATATTTTAAGAGTAACTATACTTGGCGGCGTACTTGCTGACCGTGTATGTTCATATTCACCTTTTGTATATCGTATTCCATCTAACCAAGTTGCTAAAAATCTATCACCATTCATTCGAATATTAACGAATCTATCAAAAGGGATCCATTCGATTACATCTTCGTAGTTTGTAGCTTTAAGCTGAAACTCTTTAATACTATCATCTACTTCGCTATTTCCACTTGTCCATCCATGTGCTGTTCCATGAGGATCACATGACTGACACCAAGCTGGCGATGTATTAAACCGGTTGCAATTTGCACATACTCCATTCCGATTACTTCTTTTAGAGCCAAATTCATCAAACACTAACATATATTCATTTGTATTTGTGTTTTGAGTTAGTCCATATACTTTACGCTCACTGTTCTTTAACTGCGCATAGTCCATGAACTTATTAAATATTTATAAATATATTTGAATCAAAAAATAAATTTATATACAAGTTATAATATAATTATAATTTAAATATTTTAACTTACTTCTTTTAATACATCTATTAAATTCGGTGACCTAATCAATGTTTTAAGTTCTATGTATGTTGATATAAGTAACCGTGTAAAATTATTGTCATCTGAAAATTCAGCAACATATCGTATTCCATCTAACCAGACTGCTGAACCCCTATCATCACTAATTTGAATATTACATAATCTATTAAAATCAATCCATTCAATTGCATCTTCATAATCTGTAGCTTTAAGTTGAAATTCTTTAATACAATCATCAATCTCTTTATTTCCACTCGTCCATCCTTGTGTTGTCCTCTGAAGATCACATGTCTGACACCAAACTAACGATGTGTTATATCTGTTGCAATTTGCACATTTTCCATTACATTGATTTCTTTTAGAACTAAATCCGTCAAATACCAACATATATTCATTTGTGGTTGTGTTTTGAGTTAGCCCATAAACATTTTTACCTTCTAATTGAACATGATCTTTAAACTTATAAAATTTATAAAATATGTAAATATAATTTATATATACAGTCATTAATTGATAAATTATAAATAAATAATATAATCTTACTTCGTTTAAAATATCTAATAAATTCTGTGAGCTGTCCAGTATTTTAAGTGTAATCATACATGGCCGTGTACGTGACCGTGTATATATATGTTCATCTTCAGCTTCTTCATTATAATTTACACATCGTACACCATATAAACCAAGTTGCTAAAAATTTGTCACCAATCATTTGAATATTATCTAGCATGTTAAAAGGAATCCACTCGACTACATTATCATATTCCGTAGCTTTAAGTTGAAATTCTTTAATGTAATTATCGATATCCTTATTTCCACTTGTCCATCCTTGTGTCGTCTTCTGAGGGTCACATGTTTGACACCAAGCTGGCGTTGTGTTATGCCGATTGCAATTTGCACATTTTCCATGAAATATAGATCTGCTAAATTTGAATTTTTCGAATTCACTGAATACTAACATATATTCATTCGTGGCTGTATTTTGAGTTAGTCCATATACTTTAAATTTTCTACCGCTTACATACTTATTAAAAATTTATAAATGTATAAATTAAATAAACCTATATGAATAGCTATAGTAAAATTATAATTTAAATATTTAACTTACTTCTTTTAGCGTATTTATTAAATTTGGTGATCCAATTAATGCTTTAAGCTCCACTTTACATGATTGTGTACGAGACTGTGTATATGTTTTATATTTAACATTACCATGATTTGCATATCGTATTCCGTCTAACCAGATTGCTGAAAATCTATCATCAATAATCTGAATATTATTTAATTTATTAAAAGGAATCCATTCGATTATATCTTCATAATCTGTAGCATTAAGTTGAAATTCTTTAATATAATTATCAACATCCTTATTTCCGCTTGTCCATCCTTGTGCTGTTTTCTGAGGATCGCATGTTTGACACCAAGCATATGATGTGTTAGATCGGTTGCAATTTGCACATTTTCCATACCCATCATCTCTTTTGGAATTAAATTCATCAAATACTAACATATATTCACGTGTAGTTGTGTTTTGAGTTAATCCATATACTTTAAGTCCATTATATTTATCTTTTAACCGTACATAATCTTTAAACTATTTAAATATTTATAAATGTATAAATTAAAATAAAGCTATGTATACATTAATAGCCACAGTATCATTTTAATTTAAATATTTTAACTTACTTCTATTAATATATTTATTAAGCTTGATGACCTAATAAAATTTTTAAGCTCCATTTTGCATGATGGCATACGTGACTGTATATATGTATAACTGCCATATTTACTTTCATAAACATATTCAACTATAGTTGGGGGTGAAATTAATTTTCAATTTTTTTAATTTTAACAATAATTTCAACAATAATTTCAACATTTTTAATATGTTTATAAATTAAACCTAAAACAATTATTGTATTTGATTTAGCTTAGTTTTAATTAATTTCTGACATAATTTAAATTAATTTTTAATATTGAAAAACTAATTTCACCAATTTTACCATCAAGTTATTTCAACAATTTCAACAAAAACTTCTTATTATAAAGAGTAATTTCACCCCCATCTATATATTCAACATATCGTATTCCATTTAACCAGGTTGCTAAAAATTTATCATCATTCATTTGAATATTAACTAATCTATCAAAAGGAATCCATTCGATTACATCTTCGTAGTTTGTAGCTTTAAATTGAAGTTCTTTAATACATTTATCGATATCACTATTCCCACTTGTCCATCCTTGAATTGTGTTCAAAGGGTCACATGCCTGACACCAAGCTTTAGATGTGTTAGATCGGTCGCAATTCGCACATTCTCCGTTAGATCTAAATCTTTTAGAACGAAATTCATCTAATACCAACATATATTCATTTGTGGTTGTGTTTAAAGTTTGTCCACAAATAATATCTTCGTACACTGATTGCCAATATCGCATATCAATTTCAGACTTATAAAATTTATAATATATAAATAAAATTTACATAAGTACTCTATTAGTTAATATACTACAAATAAATAATATAATCTTACTTTTCTTAAAATCTCCAGCGTAATTATGCATGGTCGTGTACGTGACTGTATATATCTATGTTCTTCTTTATTATAATTTACAAATCGTACACCATCTAACCAGGTTGCTAAACATATATTATTAATCATTTGAATATTAACCAATCTATCAAAAGGAATCCATTCGATTACATCTTCGTATTTTGTAGCTTTAAATTGAAGTTCTTTAATACATTTATCGATATCGCTATTTCCACTTGTCCAGCTTTCAGAGGGTCACATGCCTGACACCAAGCGTTAGATGTGTTATATCGATCACAATTTGCTCATTTTCTATGATATTCAGCTCTTTTAGAGCGAAAGTCATCAAACACCAACATATATTCATTTGTAGTTGTGTTTTGTGTTAACCCATAAATATCTTTATCCTCTGACTGCTTATAAATTTCAAACTTATAAAATTTATAAAATATATAAATATAATTTATACACGTTATTATTAATTGATAAATTGCAAATAAATAATATAAACTTACTTCATTTAAAATATCTGATAAATTCTGTGAACTGTCCAGTATTTGAAGTGTAATTATACATGGCTGTGTACGTGACTGCGTATATCTATGTTCATATTCAGCTTTTTCATTAAAATTTAAACATCGTACACCATCTAACCAGGTTGCTAAAATTTTATCACCAATCATTTGAATCTTATGTAATCTATTAAAAGGAATCCATTCGATGACATCTTCGTATTTTGTAACTTTAAGTTGAAATCCTTTAATGTAATTATCGATATCCTTATTTTCACTTGTCCATCTTTGCGCTGTCTTCTGAGGATCGCATGCCTGACACCAAGCTGGCGATGTGTTGTAACGTTTGCAATTTGCACATGTTCCATTACTTTCATTTCTTTTGGAACCAAATTCATAAAATACCAAGATATATTCATTTGTGACTGTGTTTTGAGTTAATCCATAAACATTTCTACCTTCTAATTGCACTTGATCCTTAAACTTATAAATTCATAAAATATGCAAATATAATTTATATATGTACGTTATTAATTAATACACTATAAATAAATAATATAATCTTACTTCTTTTAATATACTTAATAAATTCTTTGAACTACCCAACATTTTAAGCGTAATTATACATGGCAATGTACGTGACTGAGTGTATCTATGTTCATATTCAGCTCCATTATAAGTTACATATCGTATTCCATCTAACCAGGTTGCTAGAAGTCTATCATCAATTTTTTGAATATTATCTAATCTATTAAAAGGAATCCACTCGATTATATTTTCATATTCAGTAGCTTTAAGTTGAAATCCTTTAATGCAATCATCAATATCCTTATTTCCACTTGTCCATCCTTGTGTTGTCTTTTGAAGGTCACAAGTCTTACACCAAGCCGGCGATGTGTTATATCGGTCGCAATTTGTACATTTTCCGTTAAAAATATTTCTTTCAAATCCAAATTCATCAAATATTAACATATATTCATTTGTAATTGGTTTTCGAGTTAGTCCATATACTTTAAGTTGACTATCCTTTATATAATCCTTAAACTTATTAAAGATTTATAAATGTCAGTATAAATTAAAAATAAGTCTATATGAAGTAGTTACTGAGCAATAATAATTTAAATATTTTAATTACTGATCCAGATAAGATCGGCAATATTTTTATATTAGAATTTGGGGCAAAATTACTATGATTTTCATTATATGGTGGAATCTGACATCCTTCAAATGGAAAATAATTTTTTTATTAAGTTAACAGCTCATGTCGATTAATTGAAAGTTGTAGAGCTCACTGAGACACATTTAATGGTGGTTAGGTCATTCAAATCGGCCCAGTATACGCTGAGATATCACTAAAAAACGATTGACCGACTATATAAAATTCCATGTAAACAAACTAGAAATTTTATATAGTCGACCAATCATTTTTTAGCAATATCTCAGCGTACACTGGGCCAATTTAAATGATCTAACCACCATTAGATGCGTCTCAGTGAGCTCTACAACTTTCAATTAATCGATATGAGCTGTTAACTTAATAAAAAAAATATTTTTCATTCGAAGGATGTCAGATTCCACCATATAATGAAAGTTTATATTGTACTTATCCCCAAAATTTACTATTGTCCCAATATGGTAATAGTGCTGATCTTATCTGGATCATCAATTAACTTACTTCTTTTAATATATCTATTAAATTTTGTGATTTAATTAACTTTTTGAGCTCCATTTTATGCGATGGTGTACGTGACTGTATATATTTACCATATTTATTTCCATAATATATATATCGCATTCCGTCTACCCAAGTTGCAAAGAATCCATCACCAATCATTTGAAGATTGTCTAATCTATCAAAAGGAATCCATTCAATTACATTTTCATAATTTGTAGCTTTAAGTTGAAATTCTTTAATACAATCATCGATATCCTTATTTCCACTCGCCCATCCTTGTGTTGTCTTTTGAGGGTCACATGCTTGACACCAAGCTGGCGAAGTGTTATAACGGTCGCAATTTTCACATCTACCATTCCATATATATCTTTCAAATCCAAATTCATCAAGAGCCAACATATATTCATTTGTGATTTGGTTTTGAGTTAATCCATAAACTTTTTTACTCTCGAATCGCATATGAATTTCAAACTTATAAAATTTATAAAATATATAAATATAATTTATATATACACGTTATTAATTGATAAATTATAAATAAATAATGTAAACATACTTCGTTTAAAATATCTGATAAATTCTGTGAACTGCCCAGTATTTTAAGTGTAATTATACATGACCGTGTACGTGACTGTGTATATCTATATTCATATTCAATTTCTTCATTATAATTTAAACATCGTACACCATCTAACCAGGTTGCTAAAAATTTGTCACCAATCATTTGAATTTTATCTAGCATATTAAAAGGAATCCACTCGACTACATTATCATATTCCGTAGCTTTAAGTTGAAATTTTTTAATGAAATTATCGATATCCTTATTTCCGCTTGTCCATCCTTGTGTCGTTTTCTGAGGGTCACACGTCTGACACCAAGCTGGTGATGTATTATATCGATCGCAATCTGCACATATTCCATTAAATTTATTATCCATAACTGGTAATTTTTAGAAAAAGCTACGTTAAATGTATTAACATTAATATTAACGTTAACTATGTTATTCACCGTTAAATAACTTAATATATAACACAACATTATTATACGTAATACTTGATTGTACAAAATTGTTTCACAAATAAATTTTGCATACCCAAATGTGCTACAGGTTGGCTAATAATGACGGTAAATGACAAAGTCATAAAAATTTTTATGAAAACGAACATAAATTACATGTCATTTTAAATTGACAATGTGTGCAAACTCATGGGAAAATGACAAACAAGTCATAACGTTAAAATGACCAATAAATGACAATACTGTGAATGAATCTTGCTAGATTTTTAGAATCAATTTAAGTTGATTCTAAGGCACTCAAGTTGAAATGAAATCATAACTTTATTCAAATTATTAAAGAATTACGAACCAATTCTAAATTGCATATTTAATATTAAAATTAGAAGTGCTTTTATTCAATTTAATCTAATGCATTGCAAAGATATTTATGCATATTATAGTCATATATTCTTTCTATACTATTCATTGCAAGCATGGTTAAGAATGATAGCGACTTCCACGAGGCAAGTTTCTGTTTGCATTTGCAACAATTTATATTATCTATTTGTGACAATAATTTGCTTGTAAACCTTTTTGCCCACTTTATACTGTAATTTTTGAAGGAATACAGAAATTTTTTAGGCCCTAAAGAAAAATATTTAGCTCATGCAACATATAAAGTTTCCATCTGGAAGACTAGTAATTGAAACTAAATTAATCTGGGCTCGTTAAATTTACTTTGCAATGATCAATTTGCTGCAACCGGATCGAAAACTTCAACCGGCGCAAGTCCATTTATTTAACGAATTTATTTTTAAATGACAACGTGCCGTTACTGTCTCCAGTGACACGTTTATGGAGATATAATTTTCTTAGATGCGAGTGCAAATGATCATAATGATAAGTTATACAGTCGGACATCTCAAAACCGATATGCATCGTGGACAGGTTTTGTATCAGTTTTGGAATTGAAAATCACATGACCAAAGGGTCATAAATTATCGGACCCGTCAAAAAAAAAAAAGAAACCTCATCTGGATCCTTTATCTGCTGTCGGCTCCCCCCAAAGCCAGTCCTATTAACCTGCCATAAACGATTAAAAATCGATCCACCATGCTTATTCCATAATCTATACCCGATAACCTGCCATTTCTGATATCCAATAGAATTTTACGAATAATGTCACATGAGAATCGACCAATCAAATCAATTATGTGTCCATAATTAGTACTAACTTGCCTATTATAACTGTATCTAAGAATTGCTTTTAATTTTTATTCGATCAAATTCGTTTAAAATAGACTATTCGAGGTTATGAATATCTACTAATTAATTTTATTTTATTTAATTGTAAGTATAAAAATATTTATTATAAGCCACTTAGGATTAGTTTCTTTTTGTTTGTTTGTTTCACTCTAAAGCCAGAAAATAATCAACTATAAATTCTTTGTTTCCTACTTTGTTCTCTAAATCTTGTAATTTAATTTCATGAACATTTACTATTTGTTCTTATTTTATGTGATAATCTAGCTCTGTATATAAAAACGGTATTAATCTAAGTATTATTCAAATTTAACTATTTATTCACATAAATTAGTTGTAAGCATGAAAATTATTTACATTTAATTTTAAGCATCATGTAAACAAAGTAAATGACTAATGTAAAAATTCCAATTCAACTAATCATTGTAAAGAACATGCATAAAAAAATGACATATTGCAATGAGAATAGTAAAGTGAACAGGTCGGGTTGGGTTATTGGCAACCCGAACCTGACCCAAAATTTCGGGTCGTGTTGGGTTAGCGCAACCCCAACTCGAATTTTTAAGACCAACATGCTTAAGTTTTTTTTTCTCCCTCCACTATTCAGAAGGTCCTAGACACCTTCAGATTTTCTTCTAAGGCCAGAGTTATCTATCAGCAGAGATCAATGAATGGCCTGTGGCCTCTTAATTCATCACCGTACTAGCGGGTATCCATGTTTTTGTTAAGTACGTCATTAGACATTCTGGGTTCCTGGTCCCACAGTGTAGGACCCTGTTATCGAGTCCGAGTTCCCTAACTCGCATGATTCTACTAGCTGGGTCGTATATTAATGTCTATTTAATCCTTAATTGGGAAATCTTTATGTTAACAATGTTTCTTGTCAGATTTTTTTTTTCTGGATGTTATATAACTTAGTAGTCATGTCATGCAACTCGGTCTTGTTGTAGTATCCTGTTTATAAACCAAAAAGATATGCAAGTCCTCATTATAAATTTTTACTACTCATGGTCCTAGCATGGATTTCGTCTCTTGTTGGACTTGAACTGGCAACCTTGCGAGCATGACCTCAGAGCACTAACTACTGCGCTATCGACCCACAGGTCTTATGCTTAAGTTTTAATATCAATCGAAGAAATATAAAAGATATTGTTCAGTTATAAAAGAAAAATAATTGTTGATAATATTTGTGAATATTGAGATTATTTAGACCACACAACCCAATTTTTCAAAAAAATTCAATTGTGCCAATTATTCCACTTTGCTCTCTGGTGTTGCTCGATGGTAACCTTAATTTCTGGAATTACCAGATAGATCTAAAATTTTCTGAACATGTTATCCTTAAATAAAAAAAAAATTAAAAATAAAAAACAACCTACTAACTAAAATTTTGGGTAACACCGTGTTATTCAAAATGAAAAATTAACATTGCATGGCCTTATATTAGCAAAGAGACTAGTTAATTTAAAAAATAATTATCATTCATCACCACCTCTGATCAACCAATCATTTTGTAACATTTTGTTTTGTTTTGATTTTATATTAATCAAAACAAAACAAACAGTGGCTGGGTTAAATTAGGTTAGAGTTTAGTAGATGCAATAGTTAGAAAACTCTCCTAACCCAAAATTTCTCAAGGAATGTTTTTTTGTTAAAAAAAGGTGTAGTTTCATAGTCAAAATTTTAAGTTAAAAGCGATTTTTAAAAAAAATTGTTTTGCTTTGATTTCATATTACATCTGATTCTGCATCCTGATTGGTCAATCAGGAAGTGGTAATACATTGCTATAGTGATAAATAATAACCCTCAAATACTATTCTAAAGAAAAAAAACAAAACCATATAAAAATTTCAGATTGGGTTAGGTTGGGCCGGGTCAAATTAATTCTTAATCTGAACCCGACCTGAACCTGACCCAAAACTTTTGGATCAAAATTTTCTAACTGAACCTGGCCAGACCCAAAATTTCAAATCAGGTTTCAGGTGACCTAACCCAATTCAGAACACTAATAAAGTATAATAACCTCAATTCAAGAATGGTTAAATAGAAAAAGATTTCAATTTAAGGCTTATAAATATAAATATATTAGCGAATATATCACAGGCTCATAAAAATTGACTAAGGAAGTTTGCAATTTATTGAATTGTGCTATACTATGACTAAATTAGCCAATCATATAATTTTCTACAATAAATAATTGGACAACTGAATTATTTAAGGAAACCAGTTTGTAATCTATAATAATCTTTTAAAAAGATAAAAAACCTAGATAACTTCTTTTTTTTAAAAAGGTTCAATTACTAAACTATTGCTATATTTGATTATATAATTTGATTGGTTAATTCATAACTATTTGGTCACATGATTTTAAATTCCAAGTATTTTTATTTACTAGTTTTGCTACTAAAATTTTTAAGACTTCTATTGCTTTAATTGATAATTCGGCTGTCAACTAGAGAATGGCAAAATGTGGCGTGCTTTCATCTAAAAGTTTTTTCTTACCAAGTTAATGATACATGTCCACTAATTAAAAGTTGTACAGCTTGTCAAGATGCATCTAACAGTAGTTGGATCATCCAAATTGGCACAGTGGATGGCAAGTTATCATCGAAAAATGATTGGCTGACTATATAAAAATCCGTAATGAAAATTACATATGAAAATCACAATAGGCGAAATGTGGCGTGCTTTTATCTAAAACTTTTTTTACTAAGTTAATGATACATGCCCACTAATTGAAAGTTGTAGAGCTCGTTGAGCTGCATCTAATGGTAGTTAGATAATCCAAATTGGCTTAGTAGATGGCGAGTTATTGTCGAAAAACAATTGGCTGACTATATAAAAATCTGTGATGGAAATTATATATGAAAATCACAATAGGTGAAATGTGGCGTGCTTCTAACTAAAACCTTTTTTTACTAAGTTAATAATACATGCCCACTAATTGAAAGTTGTAGAGCTTGTTGACCGCATCTAATGGTGGTTAGATAATCCAAATCAGCTCAGTGGATGGCGAGATATCGTTAAAAAACGATTGGCTGACTATATAAAATCTCTATATAAACAAACATTGTTTAGATGGAGATTTTATATAGTCAGCCAATCATTTTTGATGATATCATGCTATCCATTGGGCGATTTGGATAATTTAACTACTATTAGATGCATCACGATGAGCTGTACAGCCTTTAATTAGTGGGTATGTATTGTTAACTTAGTAAAAAATAAAGTTTAAATGGAAGTACGCCACATTTCGCCTATAGTGATTTTCATATAAAATTTCTGTCACGGATTTTTATATAGTTAGCCAATTGTTTTTTGAAGATGACTTGCTATCTACTAGGCCGATTTGAATGATCTAACTACCATTAGATGCATTTCAATGATCTCTACAACTTTCAATTAGTGGACATGTATCGTTAACTTAGTAAGAAAAAACTTTTAGATGGAAGCACGCCATATTTCGCTATTCGCAAGCAGATTATCAATTAATTTAATTGTTATAATAGCTCTTTGTTGATATAATTTTGCAAGTAGTTTGAAAAAGAGCTAACCCAGTAATGCAAAACTTTTATTTTTGATACACCTGTACTCATTGTTATCATGGGACACAAACACAGACAGTGAACAGTTTGGGACGGGACATCCAGGACATGTCTGCCCAGAATTTTTTTGTTTTGAACATTCAGCGAATCAACACATAATCACCAACCAATAGAATTCATTGTATCCATTGTAAATTATTATTATTTTTTAAGAAACTCAAACCAAGGGTCTGTATAATTCCACAATTTGATAGTTTTACTCAGCGGACATGTCCTGGACATAGTAGGAACAAAGTTAAAAATTAGTAGGACATTGTTCGTGAAAAATATCGTATTGGGACATTATTGCAGACATGTCCTGAATGTCCTGTTCCGGACTGTCCATGTTCGTGTAAAATTGGCGAGACAATGTCCATGTATAACACTGCCTGTACTTACTTTTTTGATACACCTAAATGTATTACAAAATTTTTAAGACATAATAATTTTAAAAAGTCACATAGCCATCACACATCAACCAATAGAATTGCAGGTAAAATTCTAAAGAAAGCTTGAGTTTTTTTAATTAGATTATACCAATCATACTTGGACTTCTAGTTAAAGTCATAGAGAAAAACTTACTACTCTAATATAATAAGATTTAGTGATGTGCCATTTATAGTACTATATATACTGTATGGCAGTGTTGTCACTTGGACGTTTTTTGGACATTTTGGACATTTTTTCAAATTAAAATTACTTAAAATTTTATTAAAATAATCTATTTTAATTTTTTCACCAATGAGTCTAGCCCCTAAAAAATATATAATTATATATTATTTTAAATTACTTTATTGATTAGTTAAACATGGGACATAGACTTGGACGATTTTGGACAATCTTGGACGTTGGACAAAAAACATAGTATGGACACGTCCAAGTGACAACACTGCTATATGGTATATACTGTATATACTGTACATGTCCAATCACTTATTCCAGCCAATCAGATGCCAGAAAAGAACTATATATACCAGTGTTGGCACATGACCAGGTTATAACAGGTCATATCAAAGTTTAATTAGCAAGTTTATATGACTATTGTTATATGATTTCATTAATTAAACCTGGTAATATAATTTGTTACAACTTTCATTATTATGATCTACATTAGCAAATTTATAATAGTGTAATCTTATGTAAGGTCTTACAAACTGTAATATAAGCAAAATATTACATAATATATTTCGAAATATTTCGAAATATCAAATTTTTGAATATTACGAAAGTAATTTCAAAATATTTCGAAATATGTTATGAAATATTTTGAACCACTTTCAAAATATTTTAGGACTAGGAAACCAAGCTGGATCAGTAGATCTGTAATCTAGATCATGCATTAGACTGATTTTTCAAAGATAGTTCAAAATAGTTCAATAATGTTCAAATTCTGTACTACAAGATCAGATTAGATCTTTTGTATCTTCTATTTTGTTTTTTTTACTTTTTTGTTTTTATTTCATTTTTTATTTTTGTTTCATTTTTTGTTTTCAGTTTATTTTTTGTCTTCATTTGTTTTTTCAATTTATTTTTATTTATTTACTTTTTAATTTTTTTATTTTATTATTATTTCGGTACTTTACAAGAAAAACAAAAAATTTTCAAAACCTTGTGCATGCTAACTACGACTTCTGAAACTTTCAAGAACATACAACTGATTTCCTAGCAATTTCTAAATTTTCAGGAATGCTTCTTTAGAGAAATGGTCACAAGTTTTCACAAGTTTTCGCAAGTTTTTTGCAAAAGAAATTATTCAAATAGCAATTTATCCTGATGAGAATCAGTTAAAGTTTGCTATAGATAAATACGTGCAGACAAATTATAAAGATCATGTAAGTTTTTGCAAGTTCTTGCAAGGTTTTGCTTTATTTATTTTTTTGTTTCGTGTTTTTTGTTTTTTTTTGGTTTATTTTTAAAATTTTTTTTATTAATTTATTTTATTTCAGCACTTTGTGAAAACAGAACCCTTACTTTTTGGCACTTTGCAAGAAAAACAACCTAGACTTTTTTGACACTTCGCAACTTTTTTGGCATTTTGCAAGAACCTTTTGCAATTTCTGAATTTGCAAGAACACGGACTCTTACTTCAGAGAAATGAAAATATGGGACTTCATTTATTTTTTTTTTATTAGTTTACTTACACTTATTGTTTTTTTAATTTTTTTTTTTACTTATTTTTTTAATTTTTATTTTATTTTATTTATTCCTGACTTCTTCGATACTTTGCGACTTTCCTGGCACTTTTTTGGACTTTGCAAGAATATTCTAGATTTTTCTGACAATTTGCAAGGACATTAATACTTCTAGGAAATGTTTTTTTTATTTTTTCACTTTGAAGTATTTAGAAAAAAAGAGTGACACAAAGATTATAGCCAAAACAAAAGTAGTAGTCAAAGTGAAGACAATAGAAGACAAAGAAGCGGAATGAAATATATTATAAAAAATAATAGAGTTTAAATACAATTCGATTAAATTCGAAGCTTTTAATTCTAATTTATTCAAAGTCATTCATTATTTAATAAAATATTTAATTTTGATATTTAATATTTTTATAATATTCGCAACAATTCGAAATAATTCTCAATTAGTTTTGAATTTTCAAAGTTCATTACCATCTATATCTATATAATTTAGTTATAATTATTTTATTTATTTCACAACCATGCAAATATTTTAAAGCTTATAATTTATTGGGCCAACAATTGACTTGCTAAAAAGGTAAAAATTTTGTTTTTTTCGCTTTTAATAAACCTCTTACATATCAATTACTTCAGTACTTATAAATATATTGAAAAAACCTGATTACATAAAAATCTAGAATGCTTCTATGTAACAATAGAATAATGCAGGTTCATAAATTTTATATAAATGAACATCGTTTGAAAAGTATTTCGCTTATCCTAAATATAGTAATAAAAGTTAAAAGAAAAATAGTTTGATAAGGGCTAATACATTTAATTGATGATCCGCCAGTCAACTGATGCATGATTATAGTGTAACGTAATGCAAATTACTATGTAAATTACTTATAGATGAAATGCCATGATCACCCAAGGAAAAATATTTTTCTTACTAAGTTAATGAGTCATGTTGACTAATTGAAAGTTGTAGAGCTCGTCGAGACGTATCTAACAGTAGTTAGATCATCAAACTCAGCCCGGTAGATGTGGAGATATCGTCGAAAAACGATTGGGCGACTATATAAAATTCTATGTAAACAAATATTTGTTTACATAAAATTTTACATAGTCGCCCAATCGTTTTTTGAAGATAACTCAGCATCTACTAGGCCAATTTTGATGATCTCACCACCATTAGGTGCATTTCAAGGAGCTCTACAACTTTCAATTAATCGGCATGATTCATTAACTTAGTAAAAAATATTTTTCCTTGGGTGATCATGGCATTTCTGCTATAATAATCTATATTATAGATAGAAATGCCACAATCNTTAACTTAGTAAAAAATATTTTTCCTTGGGTGATCATGGCATTTCTGCTATAATAATCTATATTATAGATAGAAATGCCACAATCACCCAAGGAAAAATATTTTTTTACTAAGTTAATGAATCATGCCGATTAATTGAAAGTTGTAGAGCTCATTATGATGAATCTAAAGGTGGTGAGATCATCAAAATTGGCCTAGTAGATGCTGAGTTTACATAGAATTTTATATAGTCGTCTAATCGTTTTTTGATAATATCTTCGCATCTACTGGGCCAATTTTGATGACCTCACTACTGTTAGATGCGTCTCGACGAGCTCTACAACTTTCAATTAGTCGATATGACTCATTAACTTAGTAAAAAATATTATTCCTTGGGTGATCGTGGCATTTCGTCTATAAGTGATTTACATAGTAATTTGTATCATGTTACACTATTATTATGTATCAGTTGACTGGCAGATCATCAATTAAGCAAGTTGCTGTATTGCGCATTGTTTTAATCTACTTTGAAGTGGTCAGGAGGTATTAAAGCTTATAATTTATTGGGCCAACGATTGAATAGCTAAAAAGGTAAAAATTTTACTTTTTTTGCTTCTAATAATCCTTTACATATCAATTACTTTAGTATTATAAATATATTGAAAAACCCGATTACATAAAAATCTATATAACAATAGAATAATGTACAATATGAATGTTCATGAAATATTCTATAAATGGACATCATTTGATTTCAAACTGATTAATTTATTTAAAAGTATTTTGCTTATCCTAAGTATATAGTACTGGACAGCGAAAACTATCCATTTTTTTTGGCATTGTTTAAAGTCTAATAACTTCACAACAAGTAATTATTTTAAACATCCCTCTTACAAATTTTTTATTTGTAACCTAAACTACAAATCTATAAGACAGATTTTTGATATTTTGCCTTTTAAAGAAGTTATAAGGGTTTAAAGTTCAGCAACTTTAATAGTAAAGCAGAAATTTGGCACAGGTCAATCGACCAATCAGATTGGTGCAAATCATGTGCTTGTGATTTGATTGGTTAATATTTATTATTAAAAATCCAAAATTTGGTGCTTATTATATAAAAAAATTATTTTTATATTTTTGACCAATCAAAATTTTGTTATACAAAAATTAGCCAATCAGAATTGTTATAAAATTCTCAAATTTGGCGGCCTAAAAAAAATGGTTGGTTTTTGCTGTCCGGTACTGTAGTAATAAAAGGTTATAATTTTTGATAGGGGCTAATACATTTAAAAAAGTCGCTATATTGCGCATTGTTTTAACATCAAATTAACTTGAAGTAATCAGGAGTTATTAAAAACATTAAACGAGAATAGCGAAATTTTTCTAATGTATTTAATATATTAAATAACTTTAAATTATATAAAAATGGTTTGAATTTTATTTATAAATCATAATATTCTGAAAGTTACATAAGTAATATATAAAAAATTGATTACTTTAAATAAAGTAAATATATTTAAATGCATTTGTAGTTAATAAGAAATAATTAAAGAACTTGATATATGCAAAATAATTTGATTACGTTAGAACTATCTTGAAAATATTTAAATAAATTCAATTTTCTATCTTCCTCTTCATAATTTTCCTATTAACTTCATTTGACATATTAAATTCTTTTTTTCCATACACATTCCTTATCCGTTTATTACATTTTTCTGCTTAATCTTTAATATAACTAAAACCTTTCACATTTTTTCTTTATTTCATTATTATTATTATTTTTATATTATATACACAAATATTTACTCGAAAATTAGGAAAAGATATAAAAAATGTCTGCTAAAAGGTGTGAAGATTTCTTAAAAATGACAGCTAATAGACGTGAAGATTTCTTAAATATGACAGCTGATAGTGGCATACTCCTGCCAGATACTGAGGGGGCTGCTGCACATAGTGTTGGGCTCTGAACCAAAAGTCCGCTTTACTGGACTTATAAACTGGACTACTGGACTTATAAGTCCAGTGGACTATTTATAAGTCCAGTTCCAGTTCAATTTTACTGAAATTATAAGCAAGCCCAACACTGGCTGCGCAGTATATCAAATCTATTGACTCAGGATCTCAAAGACCTTCTGATAGTTAAAATTTAATAATATAATTTTTTTTATTTCGTTAATTTCTATTTATAATATTTTTAAATTAATCTACTATTTAAAATAATTTAAGATCAAATTACTTTGGCCAAGATTAAGGATAAAATATGCTTATTGGGCTATTCAAAAAAGTTGATAGATTGGAGCGAAAGATTTCGAATATGAATAGTCATATGTCGGAAGGTCTTAACCTTTCGAATGAAACAAAATTCATTAAAGTAATTATTATTTTTATCAGTTATATAAAATGTTTATAATTAATTTAATCTAAGTTAATAATATTTTATTTTATAATAGCAAACTTGTGCAACAATAGCTAAACAACTAATTGCAAAAAATATTTACCCTATGAAGGAACAATTTAAGGTGAATACCTCATAGAAAATGAAGCAGATTTCTATGAAGGAATGGATAATAGAGATTGGAATACCATATATTATGAAGATAAACTTGCAAAACCTGTAAATTTTTTCATAAATTCGATTACATTCGCATTGTGTTAAATTATTGCATTTTTGTTTTTTTAAATATTGTTTCTTAAAATATCAATGTATTTCGAACTAATTTGAACTATTTTAAATTTATTTAAATAAATTTATTTTTTAGCTTCTATCTTAGCATCGATCTTGCAGAAGTCGAGTTTTCTCGAAAATTAAGAAATCAGTTTTTGCCATTTTTGGAGAGACCCTCTTAGACCCAATTAACACAAACGCCACACCACAAACTATTACGTCATGGAAGCAATCTTATAAAACAAAATTATGCTATAGAAAGCTTTTTAAACCCATAAATAAAGATAATGCTACGAAACCTATTTTACGCACATACTTGCGAGGTCATAGCTAGCCTCTTCACCTACTAATATGCAATTGGTATACACAATAACAGTATGCCAAATATTGCTAAACGAACATTATGAAAAGCTCACTATGAGCGATGAAATAACTAAAAATAGACTAAATAAAAACATAGTAAGTAATATATAATTAATTATATTTAAATTATTTAAATATATGTAAAATAATTCTAATATTTGTAAATTTAATTAAATAAGGATAAGTTAATGGCTGGCACTGCTTGTTGCCCCCCTGCTACTAACAATAAGGATTCTTCAACAGAAAATGAACAAGTCGAAGCATTATCTAGAAAGCGGGATTAAAAACGTAAAAGGGCTCACACTACATCCTGCACTACTAAAAAGGGCAAACAAACAAAAGTTACACAAAGCCCTATTTCTGTCCCTGATTCTCCCCACAATTCACATACTACTGAAACATATCAAGACGATTTACAACAACCCGCAACAAGCCAGGATAATCTGCCTATACCTTCCTTATCTTCAAGCATTCCACCAATACAAGCACTACCTTATTCTGAAGATGCTGGTCATCATGAATAAAACAATAATTTTTTACTTTTTTATTTCTTTATGCATTTGTTTTTATATATGTTTTTATATTTTTTATAACATATATATATTGGTTTTTTTTATTTCTATTATGTTTTTATATTTTTTTATTTTATTATATATATATATCTTATTTTTTTATTTTATATGTTTTTATATATTTTTTATTTTTTATTCTTTTTTATGTTATAGTTAATTTTATATTTATAATATTATTATTTTGATTTTTATTTAATATATATTTTTTCATTTGTCTTAATATAATTAAATACTTTAATTTTGTCAAAATTTAATCAATTCAAATTAGTTCGAATTAGTTTAGTACTATAAATAGGACCCCAAATAATATATATAAGGTTACATTGCTACTTTTTTACAAAAATGTTATATTTAAAAAGTGGATATTGGTCAAAAGGTTATATTTAAAAGTGGATAAAAAAAGCTTTTAATGATATTATTAAAAGTGAATAAAATTAATAAGTTTTAAATAGGCTATATTTAAAATTTGGATAAAAAAAAAATTTTAAAAAAAATCTTTTTTTGAAAAAAATTTTTTGTTTAAAAAAATTTTTTTTTGAGAAAAATTTTTTTTTGAGAAAAATTATTTTTGAGAAAGAAATAATTTATACATCGCACGTGCGATATTGTCGCACCTGCCACAGATCATAAAATCAGGTGTAATGTAAAATTAAAACAATTAAAATAACCTGTTTTTATTGGATAGGGTTAGAGTAAGGTATAGATTGTTTGTATGGGCAAGGTGAGGTTTTTATAGTAAAATTTTGCAATGAATTTTTTTTGTTAGAATCCTAAGAGTAGTTTCATATACTCAATTTTAAGTTATAGACGATTTTTGACAAAACGAACGTTTGTTTTGAATGTTATACCTGATCTTGAAATTTGATTGGGAGAGCGACATATAAGGCGCATCACATGGGGCAATGAATAAATTTACTCTTTGAGAAAAATTTATTTTGAGAAAAAAATTTTTTTTTTAAGAAAAATTTTTTTTGAAAAAAAATTTTTTTTGAGAAAAATTTTTTAAAAAAATTGTTGTTATATTTGATAATTGGTTAAATTAGTGCTCCTAGGTCCGGTCCAGGTCTGGTCCAGTCTGGGTCCGGTCCGGAATCAGACCAGACTCAGACTCTAAATTTTACTAATTTTAGACTTCAGACCAGACACAAACTCAACTATGAGTCCGGTCCGGGTCTGGTCCGAAGTCTGCAAACTGGTCTGAGTCTGAATATAATTATATGTATTTTTGGCGCTGAACAAGTTTACTTAGTGCATTTTGTAAGAATTAATTAGTAAAATTTTATGAATCATAAGATTTTATTGAATTTTATTAATAAAATTCTAAAAAATCTTATAATTTGCAAATTTTTATTAATTAATTCTAACAAAATGCACTAAGTAAACTTGTTCAGCACCTAAAAATATATTAAAACGGCCTATTTGTTTTTATTTTACTTGAAACTTAGAGATTTGATACACAATTTTGGATTTTTGATCAAAAAAGTCAAATTTTAACATCTTAACTCCAAATTTCAAGTAAAATAAAAACAACCCTGCCGATTTAATGTATTTTTAGGTGTTAACAAGTTTACTTAGTGCATTAAGTTAGAAATATTTAGGAAAATTTTGTGAATCATAGAATTTTATAGAATTTTATTAGTAAAATTCTATAAAATCTTAAAATTCACAAATTTTTATTAATTAATTTTAACAAAACACATTAAGTAAACTTGTTGAGCACCTAAAATACATTAAAACGGCAGGGTTATTTTTATTTTACTTGAAATTTGGAGAAAAGATGCTTAAATTTGACTTTTTTGATCAAAAATCCAAAATTATGCATATTTTCTCCAAATTTCAAGTAAAATAAAAACAACACTGCTGATTTAATGTATTTTTAGGTGCTGAATAAGGTTACTTAGTGCATTTTGTTAGAATTAATTAATAAAAATTTGTGAATTTTAAGATTTTATAGAATTTTACTAATAAAATTCTATAAAATCTTATGATTCACAAAATTTTACTAATTATTTCTAACTTAATGCACTAAGTAAACTTGTTCAGCATCTAAAAATACATTAATTCGGCAGTGTTGTTTTT
>QKWP01000015.1:387767-399081 GCA_003550325.1 Gigaspora rosea | reverse complement strand
ATTAAAGCTAGCAAACATATATTTATAACTTTATTAATAGTTTAAATAAATTTATTTGGTAAAAAAATTTTTTATAATCAAAAATATTTTGTAAAACTACTAGTAAATGCACTAAAAATTAGGTAAAACTAGCAATTGCAAGTTTAAAAAAAAATGTATAAAATTTAAAAAGTTATGTAAAGCTATAAATTTTCTAATACAAGTAGCCCAGAAGTTAAAATATTATAAAAAAATATTTAATTAAGTAGTTAAATTTAAAAATTAATAGAAAAATAAGCTTAATCATGTACTAAATCTAGTACAAAGTACTAGATCTAGTACGGGTAAATCCTATCCATTAATTTAATTAATACTGAATTATTATTTTCTAATTATATAAATTATTCTAAGAATTATTATTAATATCATCCAGGATGGTTTCACTAATCACCATCCATAACTGATGTTGATTGTCAATCATCAGTGATAATCGGTTTGTTTTTTTTTAGTTTACTTACATCTATTTTTTTTAAAATAACAGCTAGCAAAGTCGTTATTAAAGCCTTTGTCATTGGAATTGTCATAGAAGTTGTTATCAAAGCCTGTGGATTTCGTGTTATTGGTGTTGTAGTCATAATTTCGCCATGGTTTTCACTTTCATTGGTGCTTTTGATTTTGCTATGGTTTTCGCGCTTGTAATTTCGCTATGGCTTTTAATGTCGTTTGAGGTTGTGATTTCATCGTGGTTTTCGGTGTAGTTGGTGCTTGTGATTTCACTGTGGCTCTAGTGTCATTGAGGTTTGTGATTTCGCTGTATCATTAGTACTTGCAGATTCACCGTAGCTTTTTTCGTCATTGGTGCCTGTGATTTTGCAAGTGTGTTGATGCTTGTGATTTGCCATAGTTTGGTGCTTGTAGTTTCTTCGTAGCTCTTTTTGTCATTGGTGCTTATAATTTCGCATTGGTTTTTAACGTTGTGGTTTCGGTATCGTTTATGCTTGTGATTTCGCTATGACTTTCTATATCGTACGTTCTTGTGAATTCGGCATAGTTTTCTGTGTTATTGGTTCTTGATTTTACTATAGATTAGGGATGTATTTTTGAAATTTCGATGTACATCGATAATTCAAATATATTTTGTGCAACATAGGTAGCTTAATAAAATAATATACTATACTTTAATCTAATAATTATAAGGCCTAAAGGTTAGGGTTAGGGTCAGTTTTATTATGTTGAGTTTTGGGAGGAGTTTGATTATACGGTACTAATACCGGTATAATAAATTTTAAATTAAATCGAGCTTTTATTGATCGATATGAAATCATGTAACCTGAATGATTTTTAGTGAAAACATCCAGGATGGTGGTTAGAATTGTTCTTATTCTAATTATTTAGGAGCCAGTTAGAAAAAATAAAATTATTTCGAAGAAATTCAGCAAGGTTTGAATATTTAATATAGTTGTAATTATGTCAAAATTATTTAATATTTATAAATATTTTTTTATACATAAAAGGCCAAGAGTGGGTAAGAAAAAAAGATTTATAAGTTATTTCGAATTATTTCAAAATCATTCAAATAATTTCAAAACTATTAAATTGATTTGGAAATTTAGAAACTTCCGAAATAGAGTGGGATGATCAGGAAAATTCATCAAATGATTCGAAAGAAGCTGAAAACGAGCTGAAAAATAATATTTCTAGAGCTTCTAGTAGAGGTTGGAACTGGTTTTAATAATTCGAGTTTATCATGTGAATTTTGTGATATTTTAGAATTTATTAAAATTTAATTGGATTAAATTTTTAAATATTACAAAATTCACGTGATAAACCTGAATTATTAAAACTGGTTCCAATCTCTAGCTTCTAGTTCCTCATCTTCGGATAATGATTCTAGAGCTTCCAGTTCCTCATCTTCGGATGATGATAATGATTCGAAAAAAGAAATAGATGATAATTCGAAAAAAGAAAGAGACAATAATTCGAAAGAAGAAACAAATGAAAGTGATAAGTAAAAGTTTTTTGTTTTTAGGTTTGTTTTTTTTTAATACAAATAATGCTGTGTTTTATTTTTTATATATATATTGTTTTAGCTAGTTCGATGATGTTCAAATTCTGTACTACTAAATCAGATTAGATCTTTTGTTTATAATTAGATCTTTTATTTTGTTTTTTTTTTGCATTTTTGTTTTCATTTCATTTTTTATTTTCGTTTCGTTCATTTCGTTTTTTTTGTTTTCATTTGTTTTTTTCATTTTTTTTATTTATTTATTTATTTATTTTTTAATTTTTTTTATTTTATTTTATTTCAGCACTTTACAAGAACAATTTTCAAGAAAAAAAACAATGTTTCGAAACCATGTGCAAGCCAATCCAAACTTCTGACACTTTGCAAGAACACTAACTGATGTCTCCGGCAATTTCTATATTTCCAAGAACACTTCTTTAAAGAAATAAAGATTTAGTTAGGACTTTATTTATTTTTTTGTTTAACATAATTTGTTTTTGTATTTTGTATTTTGTTTTTTTAATTTGTTTTATTAATTTATTTTATTCTGGCACTTTGCAAGAAAAAAACCTTACTTTCTGGTGCTTTGCAAGAAAACCAACCCAGACTTTTTTAGCACTTCGCGACTTTTTTGATATTTTGCAAGAACATTAACCCAGCTTTCACAATTTCTGAATTTGCAAGAATGCGAACTCTTACTTCAGAGAAATGAAGATTTGGGCTTTATTTATTTTTTTTTATTAGTTTGCTTACACTTTTTGTTTTTTCATTTGTTTTTTTTTTTACTTATTTTTTTAATTTTTATTATATTTTAATTATTTCCGATATTTTCAAACTTTGCGACTTTTCTGGCACTTTAAAAGAAAACTAGCTTTAACCTCACTAGCACTTTGCAAGAACATACTAGATTTCTTCAACAATTTGCAAGAACACCAACACTTCTGAGATGGCACAAGTTTTTGCAAGTTTTTGCAAATACTTGCAAGGTTTTGTTTCATTTATTTTTTCGTTTTGTGTTTTTTGTTTTTGTTTTTTTGGTTTATTTTTAAAATTTTTTTATTAATTTATTTTATTTTGGCACTTTGCGAAAAAAACAAAACATTTCAAAATGCATGCCAATTACAACTTCTGACACTTTCAAGAACACACCTCCAGCAATTTCTAAATTTTCAAGAACGCTTCTTTAGAGAAATGGGCACAAGTTTTTGCAAGCTTTTGCAGTTCTTGCAAGGTTTCGTTTTATTTTTTTTTGTTTCTTGTTTTTTGTTTTTGTTTTTTTTTGGTTTATTTTTAAATGTTTTTTTATTAATTTATTTTATTTTGATACTTTGCGAGAAAAACAACAACCTTTTGAAACCTTGCACATGCCAACTACGACTTCCTACACTTTCAAAAATGATAGAAAACAAAGAAGCGAAGATAATAGCTAATTGTGAGGTTAGCGAAAATAAGTATATAGGGCTAGTTTTTTGTATATAGTAATAGAATTAGATGCGACGAAGTGCGAAAGTAGTTTAAAATATTTGTAATAATGTAAAAATAATAACAAAGTATATAATATTAATTAAAAATGTATATTTAATAAATGTAAAATATAATATATAATAATAATAAATAAAAAAATATAAAATTTTATATTAAATTGCGAAACTATACAAAATATTGCGAAAACCTCTAAAAAAGTATGATTATGTGAATATGTATATCATTTATTTATTTTTTAAAAAATTTTGAAAATTTGCAAAAATTTGCAAATATTGTGAAACAATGTGAACATATTAAAATATTTTTCCTGCACGCATTAGTTTATTGATCTGCATAAGTACGCGACCCCTATAGAAGAAGTAATTTGCATTTTTTTTATTTGGTCTATTTCGCAATATTTTGCAATATATTTCAAAATATTTCAAAATAATAACCGTAATATTATCGTAATATAATATAATATATTACATAATATACCGTGTCGATTGTAAGATTTTTGAAATATTACGGGCTGTAATATCTTACGTAAGATTACGTATATATAATTCACTAATGTAAGTAATTGAACTTAGTAATATGACCTGTTTTGATCTGTTATATGACTTTATTGTGATATGGCCTGTTATGACTGGTCATAACAGATCATATCACAATAAAGTTATATAATAGGTCAAAACAGATCATTTCACTAAGTTCAATTACTTAGGTCATAATGACAAAGTTGTAACAGATTATATTACTAGGTTTAATTAATGAAATCATATAACAATAGTCATATAAACTTGCTAATTAAACTTTGATATGCCCTGTTATGACCTGGTCATGTGCCAACACTGATATGTACTATACATACTATATATACTATACGTACTATATTCTAAAATTTTTTAGCATATAAATAGCACATTGCTAGTAAGATTATTAAAATCAGCATAGTATATCATGAGATATGTATTAAAAAAGTTTCTAAATTTTTTAAAAAATTTTGAATAATCACAAAAATTTTTTTACTCAATTCTATCAATATTTTGAGCCAATATTAGTAGCCTTACTACTAGTTTTGCAATGGGCTGGGCCAAACCTGGTAATTTGTAGGTTTGGGCTGGGCCTGGGCCAGGCTTGGGCCCAAATTTTAAGCCCGTGATTAATTGTGCCGGGCTTGGGTTGGGCTTGTAAAATAATGGGCTGGGCCCATGTTTTATAAAGAGACCGATAAAACCTAGCAATACCTATTAAAAATATATAGTTTTTACTAGTTACAGACCTATTGTATTTAAATTAGATGTTAAAATTTTATTTCTTTTTAAATTATAGTTTTTTTAATTTAGTTAGCTATTTTTATAATTCTTGAAATATCTAATAAAAATTAACCAAATATTATTCTAGTTAATTTGGTAAAGTGTGTAATTTTTAGTATAATATAATATAATAGATTCAAGAATATACATTTTAATAATTAATTGATAATTCGTTTCCGAATGAGGGAACCATATATAACCATATATAGTAAATTGTGACGCACATGACTATGAGATTTACTATAGTCAAAAATGCCATTTCACGTAAACAATAGTAGGTTTACATTAGTCGGCAAATCATTTTATGCCAATATCTCGGCAACTACTAAACAGATTTTAATGATATTACTATATTAAAATCAGAAAATCATGCTCTACAAGATTACTTAGAAATTGAAGATATATTTACTTAGTAGAAAAATGACTTCACTTTGTCGTGAAGTGGCATTTGTGGCTTAGCAATTTTATATAGTAAATCATATAGATCTGCGCGTCGCAATTTACTATGTATGGCTCCCTCATTTGGAAACGGATTATCAATTAAGTTATTTAGAAAATAAACTATAATTATCTTAGTGTTCCAAATCAAAAATTGATTAGTGTCAAGTTGCTAACTAATCAATGATAATTTTATTGGACAATTAATTGATTGTTGATGATTAATTAATTGGTAATACTATTTGCAAATTATGGATTGGGCCAGGCTTGTTGGGCCGGTCCTGGGTTGGGCCAGGCTTGGGTTGGGCGGGCTTGGGTTGGGCCAGGCTTGGGTTGGGTTTGGTTAGGTTGGGCTAGGCTCAGGCCGGGTTTGGGCTTATATTTCAAACCCATGATGAATTGGGCTGGGTTTATAATTCTAAAGACCAGGCTTGGGTTTAGATAAACCGCATTCACTTATTTGCGCGGGTAATACAAGCTCCTGGAGAGGAAATAGCCAATCAGAGAGTGCAAATTTTGACTATTCCGGATCAGCCCGACGAAGAATTCGAACACGCGTAAAAGAAGAAAAAAAGCGAAAATACGCAAAAACAAATGTTTAAATCGATCTTGGTGCACTAATTAAAAATGACAGAAATGAAATTTTACTTATATTAAGCATCACTCTAATCCTTTAGCCTTTAACATTAAGCCCCTAACCCTAAATTTTTATCTATCGCACTTAGTTTATTTACAAAATCGGATTCCTTTTTTTGGTTTGTGTTACCTGTGCAAATAAGTAAAATGTAGATAAACCTTGCCCAACTCAGCCTATTGAGAACCCTACATACTACCTTTGGGATTGTAAATTTTTTTCTACAATCTTGATTAAATCTTTAATTAAGGTTAGCATAATAAAAAATTAAGTTTTAATCAAAAAAATCTTAAGATTTCTTTATAAATTTCTTTAGAATCTTACCCATAATCCCATTGGTAATTTTAAGCAAGTGATCATGTGATTTTTAAAATTGTCATATCTTCTTATATCTCAACATCAAAAAAGCAAACAATTTATAGAAAATCACATGAATAGTTAGTTAGAGATAGTTAGAGTTAGGGTAGGATGTTCGGGATTATACAATGCAATGAAGTAAATTATACAGGTAATGATTATGCAATAGATGCAAAATAAATTTGAAATTATATAGAATTTTTAGTTCCAAGAATGATGACTCCAAAAACGACAACTCCAAAAATATCAACTTCAAGAAAAGAAGCATTTAAAAAAAGAGAGAAGTTAGTACCCATAACAAAAAAAAACAAACTAGTAAAAAAAAATAACCCCTCCACTTAAATGATGAGATCTCGACCCTACTACTACGACGACTTCAAGAAAAGAAGCACCTAAAAAAAAAGAGAAAGTAGTACCCATAACAAAAAAATAAACTAGTAAAAAAAAAAATACTTAAATCGACAAAGGTCTCAATTCCCATTATGCCAAATCCAAGAACAGCTGGCGACTTGAAGAATAACTCCAAGAAAAGAAATACCTAAAAAAAGAAGAAGTTAGTACCCGTAACAAAAAAAAACTAACTAGTAAAAAAACCCTTAAACTGACAAAGATCTTAACTTCTACTACGATTCCAAAAACGATTACACCAAAAACAATGACTCCAAGAATGATGATTTCAAAAATGATGACTCCAAGAACAACGATTCCAAGAATAACGATACCAAGAACTACAACTCCAAGAATGACAACTCCAAAAATAATAACTTCAAGAACAATGACTCCAAAAATAACGACTCCTAGAACAATGACTCTAAAAACAATAACTCCAAGAATGATAACTCCAAGGATGACTACTTCAAGGAAAAAAGCTACTAAAAAAAGAAAGTTAGTACCATAAAATAAAAAAAACCAAAAAAAAGAAGAAAAATAATTTATTTATCTAAAGAAATCTAGCATTAGTGTGAATGAAAAAACAAAATAATAAAAAAAAATCTAGATTTATCTGTAGATCAATCTAAATCCAGATCTATTCCAGAGACAAGCTAATATATGATCACCAATCTTAAATATGATTGGCTGATCATATGGGGTTGGCATGAATAATTTTTCTAATATAAAACCTTTTTTATTTACATTTAATAATTTTCTTAATTTTCGATTATTACATTAGCATGTATATTGTTAATTGAAAAAAACTTAGTTAGGGGGCATCCATAAATAACGTTATACAAGAGGGGGTTGGACAAATGATACCATTTTTCTCAATAAGTAGTGAGGGGTCAAAAAAATATAACGTAATTTTTTTAGAAAAAATTGGCTAAAAATTGAACCAGTGGTCTAAATTTAATGATTTTGGTACCATTCGATTCGTCTCGGTAAGAGGAGTCGAATGGTACCAATTTCATTTCATTTGGATTACTGGATCAAATTTTATTGGCCAAATACTATTGGTTATTATGTTTTCTTATAAAATTACTAAAAAATCAATGGTTTTTTGTGAATAACTATTGATCCAGTGATCCAAATGAAATAATTTTAGTATCATTAGATTCGTCTCACTTAGTCAAATCGAATAGTACCTAAATCATCCAAATCGGATTACTGTAACACAATATATTCAAGTTTTTGTAAAATTTTATATATAAATATATGGATTTTGGAATTTTTTTTTATGTAGTAGGGGGGTCCAGTGCTACTATAAGGGGTACATAACATTATTTATGATGCCCCTTATATAAAAATATCAATATATAAAATAGAATAGTATAGATAAACGGTATCGGTATGATGAGATAAACACTAAGGAGACAAACAATATAAGACAAAACTATAATCTGATTGGCAATACAAAATTCTGCATCAAATGCCGTATTTTACACAAGCTTTTGCACATCGTTTTTTTGTGCCAATTTTATACAATCACGTGCGATTATACTACAAGTCACTCTTGTTATAGTGAAGGCATCGGGCTGAGAGATTTTCTTCACTATATCAAGAGATTCACTATATCAAAAGTCTCTTGATATAGTGAAGATTATATATTAACTGTATAAATCTTCACTATAGCGAGAGAAATTTAACCTACTTAATTCACAATCCACATATGAATGATAGGATTTTATAAATTACGAAAGTATAATTTACTATGTTTTTTATATATGAATGAAACCTTTTTTGCCTCTACACTTATAAAAATTCTATATAGTTACAAAAAATAAAATATCAATATCTTTTTATTTACTAAACCAATTTCAAAAATTTTTTTAAATTATATATAAAAAGTATTCTCTACACTTTTTAATTAGAAGCTCTAGTATATTAACATAATAAAAAAAAAGTTAGCTATGGAGGAAAAAAAGATTTCATAATTATAATAAATTTAATAGTAATTTGCGCCTATAAAATACTATCCTTCTTATATGAATCAGCAATTAAAAGTTTATTGCACCCAATCTATCACAAGTGCACCTTCTATAAGTACGTTTTCGCTCATATTATATAATAAGTTAAATCACAACGAAAAGATTCCACGACAGAAAAGGTATAGGATAAAGAATTGAATGTCATTTAATTGACAATTCGCGAAAGAAGGAGAATTTATATTAATAAAATACATAACACTTAATATAAATTACATACAAAATACCAAAATCAGCATTCCTGACTATGTAAAGTTAATTTTTTATTAAGTTAACATCTTGTAGACTTCTAATAAAAGTTGTAGAGCTAGTTTTTGTGATTCTAATGATAGCTAGATCGGTAAAATTATTTAGGTGTATAAAAAGTTACAAGCAATTAAAATTCAAAAAATTTTATAAACTATAGGAATCATGATTCCTGTATTAACATATTTTATTATGTTTTATTATAAAAATCTCCCCCGGTTAAAATTCTCCTTCTATCGTGAATTGTCAATTAAGTAAATAAATAAATAATTAAATAAAAAGAAAGTTTAATTTAAAAAAAGGGGTAAGTTATGGATTATGTTCACTTAATGTTAAGTGTAAAACTAAACAGTAGGGTTTATTAGTCTTTGCAAGTCAATAATAGTAGTAATGGTAGGGTTTATTAGTCTTTGAAAAGTTAAAATGATTCATAATTCAAAAATACATTATGCACATATTTCTGCTAAATCTAATTTTATATGCAAGAAGCACCGTCAATATGCACGTAGTCTAAAAAGAGCAATAACCCCCCAAGGCTTTATCATTATCGATGATTTTTGCTTCATATGATTGGTCAATATATATCACATGATATCGACTTCACTATATCAAGTAACATTTTGTTATATCTGTTCGAAAAAAATCTTCACTATACCTTATATCAAGAGTTTACTATATAACTTCATTATATCGAGTGAATATTTAATATGCTTGGTTTTGTTCTGAAAAAATTCTTCACTATAGACCAATCTTTACTATAACAAGAGTTCACTATAACGAGAGTGACTTGTATAACTATCTAACTATTAAATGTGACATAACCACGACTCAGTATACCAAAAATTTTATACCTTACCGATTTTACTATCTACTATTAAATGTGATCTACAGTTTATTTTCGCTATTAGTACTTATTTATCTTTTTTTTATCTATTTTTGTAGCAAAGTTATCCATGCTGTATTAGTTTACACAACCTTTTACACGTTAGTTTTTTGTGCCAGGTTCATATAACCGCTAGTTTTCTGTGCCAAGTTCATACGATCATGTAGTACGAATTTATTGCACTTCACGATTGGTTTGCTTTAGTGCTCTATCAAAGATTTTATTTTATCGATTCTACTATATAACTATTTACATAAAATGATAGGTATTTAGATAATAAGAAGGTAAGAGGGCATTTAGAAAGTAATTTAGAAAAATGATTTATATTTAGATTATTTATTTAGAGGTATTTAAAATATGATATTTAAAACGGTTATTTATTTAGATTATATTTTTTCTATCTATTTTTTCGTAGCAAAATCATCCAAGCTATTATATACTATTTATATATGTGTATAATCGCTTCTATGACTTTAATCTGAGTTTATTTAACCCTAATTTAATTCATTATTCATTAGATATACCGAATCAGTATTACTTAACATTAAGTATTTTTTTTGTCCGCTTTGTACACAAATAACAATTATTAATACTTTATTCTTTTTACAGATAAATGTTGTTTGAATGGGTTGCCATTGTTGGAAGTAGATTTCACTGTTGCTAGTAGTAAATTTTGTTGTTAATATCGGCATTATTGGTAGTGGAATTTCGTCATATGTGTCGCAATTATTGGTAGTGAAATTTCATCGTTGGTGTTGCCATTATTGGTAGTAGAATTTTGTCGTTGGTGTTATCCTTGAGTGATTAAAATTCCAAACAAGGGATTAAAACCCCATACAAATTAAAAATACAAATATGTAAGGGTTTAGTTTCAGCATATAAAGGAGAAGAACGATTGTTAATGATTATTGATATTGTCGTAATATTTTGCTTTATTAATTTATTTTAATAAGAACCCTATAACCCGTATTAGTTTAACGATTATAGATATAGTGGAATTCACCTAAAGCCATCACCTTTTAATTATAAAAATTTTTAAATTGTTATAACTCTTTAAAAAAAAAAGATATTTAAAAATTTTTTTGATAATTTAATAGCTTATTGTTTAAATTATTAAACTATCAATAAATTTTTTAAATATCTTTTATTTTTAAACCATTATATTAAGGGAACTGTTATTGCCACCCCCATTTTTGTTAATGCCACCCATCCGGTCTCTGACCCAAACCTCCGGTCTAACTTCCGGCCTAAATCATGTGACCCAAGCCACAAAACAAGGTCACATGACCAAAAAAATTTTTACTTAGTAACACAAATTTTTGGTGCATCGTTTGTGTTACCTTATTATCCAATCAAATTATAGTACCGGAATCATAAGATTTTATAGAATTTTATTAATAAAATTCTATAAAATCTTATAATTCACAAAATTTTACTAATTAATTCTAATATTATGCATTAAGTAAACTTGTTAAGCACCCAAAAATACATCAGATCGGCATAATTATTTTTATTTTACTTGAAATTTAGAGAATAGATGCATAATTTTGGATTTTTGATCAAAAAAGT
>QKWP01000015.1:348808-385276 GCA_003550325.1 Gigaspora rosea | reverse complement strand
ATATGGAGTGCTCCGTATTAAAAGGTCCCATTTTTACATTTATCTCATTTTGAGATAATTGAGTTTAACCATTTGTTTTGATTTTCGGACTGATTCGGGATTAATTAAATTTCACGATTTTGATTGGTTAAAGACGGCAGGTGACTATCAGATAATCTTGTGACGTATTGGCTCTACGCAGCCTCATGTAATTTTTCTTTTTAAATTATCTTGATTTTTATTATGCAAATCGACTTTCATTAATAATTGAAAAATATCAATTATGTCAAAATTTACATGAATTTAATAAAAACTCATTTTTCAAAAAATTGTAAAAATGGGCCCTTTTAATACGGAGCACTCCATATATGTGATTTACATAGTAATCTGTATCACGTTACACTATGATCATTCTTCAGCTGACTGGCGAATCACCAATTAAATTTATATATGATTTATATATGATTCAAAAATTTTGGCGTTTATATATAAAAAAACATACAAAATTTGAATTTATTAACAAAAATTTAAATGTTATTAATTAAATTTAAAATTGTATTAAGTTTTTCTGCATTTTTATTGGATAATTAGATTATACTGCAGCTAAAAAATTGGCGCCTATATATAAAATATGTTGGCTTTAGATGAAATCCACCATAGTATTTAGTATTATTGTAATATTCTAAAGAACCCTATAACGCGTATTAGTTTAACAATTATAGATAGTATTTAGTATCATTGTAATATTCCGGAGAACCCTATAACCCATATTAGTTTAATGATTATAAATAGTATTTAGTATCGTTGTAATATTCCGGAGAACCCTATAGCCCATATTTAGGGTTGGCTATAGACTATGATAGTCTCTAAAAAAGATGTCAATGGACATTGTCTATTGGGCCAATGGACATAGCCCATTGGTATCTGCTAAACCACATTTTTGGTCCATTGGCCAACCCTGCCCATATTAGTTTAATAATAATTATAGATAGTATTTAGTATCATTATAATATTCCAATATATTAATTTATCTTAATAAAGAGAATCCTATAATCCATAATTATGTATATTAGTTTAATATTTAGTTGAATATTCCAATATATTAATTTATATTAATAAAGAGACTCTTATAACCTGTAATTATGTTTTATTAAAAACTGCTATATTTTTTTTAAATTATAGGTATTATAGTGTACTATATATTTTATATTATATAATTGTAACTTCTTTTTATATTTTATCTAAATAAAAAAATATATAGTAAAATTTAAAGAAAGTTTAAGTATATAAACCATAATATTTAATTTTATTTACTTTTTTAGTTCAATAAATAAAACTATATAATTTTTATATTATTTGAATTACTGTATATTAATCTTTTATTTAATATAATATAGCTAAAAAAACTAATTGTACAAAAATACTTATCTGTATCAGAATATTTGACTTTCTTTTTTACTATATTATTTATTTTTTTCTATAATTTCTACCTTTAAATTTTAATTTTTTATATATTTTTTATAAATAAATAAAACTATAAAACATATATTTAAACCTAATTTTTCAAATCATTAAAAATTAATTAAAACTTTTTACTTTTGTACTAATATAATCATTTCAACTATATTATATGTCACGGATGATCATGAAATTGGATGATAGTGAAATTTGAATCTATTTTATGTACGATTTTTAAGAATTTTTAGGACCTTTTTTGTTAAATTTTTTTTTTATGGTTGAATTAGGATTTAGAGTTAGGGTTATTAATAAAAGAGTATAGGTGGATTTTGGTAGGATTTATATTTCAAATTGAGGCCTCTAAATTTCACCATCATCCAATTTCACAATCATCCATGACATTATATATACAAATAAATAAAATACTATAGTATTTTGCTTTATATTTATAAAAGATTTTATATTTGCTATTTATTTAAAAATCAAATATATTATAATAATAACTATATTATATACAAAATAATACTTAATTCCAGAGCAATGCGACGGGTTATATGCTAGTAAATAAAAAATTAGGAATGCATTTATTAAACAAAAGAATAATGTACAATATGTGTTTATTATAAATGATCATTTGTTTTTAAAGCAGATTAATTTTTATTAAAATATTCTCTAATCTTTAAATATTGTATAAATAATATTAAATTTAAAAATAAAGCTAAAACTTCTAATACAATCTTTATGAGTGGTTTTATTAATTGAAAACAATTTCAAAATATTTAAAATCTAAATATAAGGTGGATATGGGTATTATGGCGCACTACCAATTATGGCGCACTAATGATTTCTTATGATCTACTAATTAGAATTCTACGATTTTGGTACCAATCGATTCGTCTCAGTGAGATGAGTTTATTGGTACCAAAATCGTAGAATTCTTTTTTTTTTTTTTTTAAATGTTAAGGTGAGACCTTGCTTTTATCTTTATTAAATTTAATAGAAACTTTTTACAATACTGAAAGAAATTTCATTTTTTTAAATTTAATGCTAAGAATAAAAACTCAGACATATATCTAAGTAAACCTAAATACTTATCTGCGGCCTAAACCTACCAGAATGGCCAAGGCTCACCTAGATTTGTGTATATGTAAGAATATCAGATGAAGGTGTAGAAAATCTGATCCATTTATACAACCAAGTTTCAATTTTTTGTAGTGAAATGTCAGAAATGTGATTATGACTATCTTGTATATTTTTTGAAAGATTGGGTATAGAAAATGTATTAGAGAGAGAAGGTGAAGCTTGAGAGTATATTGCTTGATTTTGAGATCTAGAAATACAGTATGGAATCCAAATACTTGTATAAATTTGCTGATTGATATGAAGTAAGAGTGAAACAGTAAGAGGGCAGGCAGATTTAGAAGATGTAGTAAATTCGTATAGGGTAGAGATAATATCCAAAGGTATTAAGCCAGATAAGGTAAAAAACAAAAAAGGTTGGTTGGAAAGTTGATGAATTTGAAAGCTATTCAAGTTCATAATTTGAGTATAGATTCTTAGCAGCTAAATTAGAGATTTCAAGTTTGTTAGGACTTAGTATATGAGCTAAAGAGTCTTTTATAAGTTTAAATAAAGGTTCAGAGGTAGGACAGATAATCCAGTGTAAGGGTTCACTTGTTTGTTGGCAGAGGTGACAGGTATTAGGGTAAGATGGATTTCTTCGATGAAGAATATGTGGAGCAGAGAGATCATCTAAAAGTATTTTAATTCTAAAAGATTTGAGTGTTAAAGAGTGAAAACTATGTGAAAAGTTTGAATTTTTTTGGTTATTATTAATATATAACCAGGTAGCATTCCAGTTAATATATTGTGATATTTGTAGCCATTGTTGAAAACGATTTTGAGAGGACCAAAGAGCAAGTATATGTGCATGGCATATAGTTCTAACACAGCGACGGATAGGAAGTTCAATAGGAAAATTATCAATAGAGAGAGTAAAATTGTAATTGTAAATATTCTGTGAATCAAAGAGAAGGTATGGAGCAGTTTGATGACAGCGAGCTAGTTGATCAGCTTTGTTATTGAATTCATCATCTTGGTGTGCAGTAACTTTATGAAAAGTAATATTAAGATTGTATGATCTAATAAAGTTTAGTAAAGTATTCCAAATAGGCCAATAAGGTATATTAAAAGGTTTAGGGAGAGGCATAGTATGAATTAAGCTGTTGTATTTGGATATTACAGATTGGGAATCTGTAAAGATTTGTACAAAACAGTTTCTAGGAGCAGTGCTAATAGCTGATAAAACTGCTACTAGTTCAGCTTTAAAAGAACATGGCCAAAATTTGATTTGTGATTGAAAAGTATGTAAAATGTTCTGGTTATGTAATCGTATCCAGCCAATACCCATAGAGCACTGAGAGTTGCCCAGATCAATAACAGAACCATCAGTATAAAATGTTAATTCTGTTAAATGACTATTGTAATGGCAAATAGATTGCAAAGTATCAAGTGCAGGGCTAGAATGAAAGAAAGAAGGTATTTGTACTGTGGGTATAAGAAGATTTGGTAATATTGGAATACTTGTTGGATTTCTTGCTGCAGTTGAAAAAATAAGGTCAAGGTAATTGGCATTTAGGTTTACAGATTTGTCAGGATTAAGTCTTCCAAAAAATTTGGTAGCATGGCTTGTTGGAATAAGAATAGTACATTTGTTTGCAATAATATTAGAATTAAAAGAGCAGTTAGAGCATAGAGATGTAATAATAGGTGGTGTTGGGTATAATCATGTGAATTGTGGCTGGATATTGTACTGCCAATATGTAATAAGAGTATAATCTGAAGAACTGGATTGGCGACGTGCTTTACCAATAACTATTTGATTATCAAATAAAGTAATAAGCCAAGGTTTGGTGTATTTAGAGAAGTGTCCAGTAGTATAGCTATAATAGTTGGTTTGCAGTAAATTTATGTGTAAATAAATAGTACGTTCATATGTATGACTTGTTGTTTGATTCTCCAAAAAGGTAAACCACAATGGAATTTTGTCTTTTGGAATTTTGTTAAGCCTGGGTGAGATATGTTTCCAATTGAGCAAACAGGAATTGTTAAAGGAGGTAAGTTGATCAAGAAATAGAAAATAATGATGTCTAATTTGTTTTTTGAAAGTAGGATATTTAGAATGTGAAGATAGTATAGATTCAAGAGAAATTGATCACTCTTTGATAGTAAATGGAATATTAAAGTTAGAATTAGTGTTAATATTCCATCCCAGATGTTTAAAAAGTTGAATAATTTTAAAATTAGTTGTATAGCGGTTAGGACCATCTATAATAGGATTAGGATGTGAAAAGATGCTAGTAGATGACCAAAGGTTATTTTGGATTTGCTGGATTCGAATGTGAGTTGTGATACCAAGAAGGTTGTTGTCATTTAAGCATTTAATAAAGTTAGAGATATGGTGTTGAAGCTGTATATCCCAAATATTTTTAATATTATAAAGTTGAGGATGGAGAAGTGTACTAAATCGTAGAATTCTAACCAATGAATCATAAGATATTATCATTAAAAGTAATATTTAAAGTAGATATAGGTATTATGACAATAGAAGTATTGCCATGTATTTTGGAACCATTCGACTTGTCTCATCGAGACGAATTGAATGGCACCAAATTTAGGTGATTCTGATCAATACTTCTCAAGATATCATAATTTAACGAAAATAAGCTGCGCAAAGCAAATTTTAAAATTAATATAAAATAATGAATAACTCTTGGTAGAACAGTCCGTTTTTGATAATTTTACCACCAAAATATCCACCTTGAAGAGGCGATTTCAACAAGCCCAAACTCGCTAAAATCCAATCATGGGATTACGGGATCGTTAAGGTTTTATTATTGTTTTGATGAAAATAGATAAGTTTAACTAATCAAATTTTCATCAAAAACAATGTATAAACCTTAGGATCCCATGATCCTGTGATTGGATTTTAGCGATTTTGGGCTTGTTTGAATCACCTTTTCAAGGCAGACATTTTGGTGATAAAATTATCGAAAACGGACCAGTCTACCAAAAGTTATTTATTATTTTATGTTAATTTTAAAATTTGCTTGGTGTAGCTTATTTTGGTTAAATTATGATATATCGAGAAGTATAGGTCATAATCTCATGATTTTGGTACCATTTGATTTGTCTCAATAAGATGAGTCAAATAGTATCAAAATCGTTCGATTCTGATCGATAGTTCTCAATAGATCACAAAAAATAGTATGTGCGCCATAATTGGTACCTGCGTTATAATTTATCTTTTTAATTTGTATTTTTTAAATGATAATATCTTTTGACCTGGTAATTGGAATTGAATGATTTTGGTGCTATTCGATTCGTCTTGATGAAACGAATCGAATGGTACCAAAATCATTCAATTCTGATCAATGCAATATGTATTATTAGCTAAAATACTTAGCTGCGCTATAATACCCATGTTCACCTTAAATGTAATTCAAGTAAATTTAAAATAATTTAATGTTTTAATAACAATAAAATTATCAAATATTTTAAATATATTTGAATTAATTAAAATATTTTTGAAAATAATTAATTAATAAATGTATATATTTTAACTAATTATACAGATTCAAATAATCATATTTCTAGTTTATTTGAAATCATTGTGGGTTAATATAATAAAATTTGATTAACATTAACAAAATTTGCAAATTTAATATATTTTAGTATTTGTGCTACATTTTGAAATATTTTAAAATCATTTAAAAATAAAATTCAATTAGAGGAATAATGAATAAGAAGAAAGTATAAAAGTTTAATAATAAAACCTTTTTTATTTATATCAAATAATTTCCTTAAATATATTAGCATATGTATTATTAATTGAAAAAACTCAAAGAAGTTATCTATGTGCCACTCTAGGTGCAAATTATTTTTGCCACTCCAGTTATTAGCCAATTAAATTCATCACATGCATTTATTTTTTTAATAAAAAAATATTGTATAACAAATAAAAAAAAATAACTAAAATAAAAAAAATGTAATAAAAGTGTAATGAATAACGAAATCATATCACCAATTTATTTATTAAAAAAAGTGCCAAAACTGTATTACTGGATTTATCGAATTTATTTATAAAAAAAAAGAAAAAAAATACAGTATAATAAAACTATATTACCACAAATTTCTTTATAGTAAAAATACATCACGCCGCTACAAAAAATTCTAACAAAAACAAACAACAAACAGACAATTACAATGAAATGTCAACAGCACAACAACTCTATAATGAAACCATACCAAAAACTAACTCCAATAACTCTAGTAATAATGGTTCCAATGGTGAAATTATATCTAAAAGAAAGAAAAACAAATATATAAAAAAAAAAACTGCTTCAAGACAAAGAAACGGCAACTCAAATAACTCTAGTAATAATAATTCCAATAGCAAAATCAAACTTGAAAGAAAGAGAAGCAGTAAATATATAAGAAAAAAAACAACACCAAGAGAAAAACTTATCTGAAACCTCCAGTAACAATAGCTCCAATAGCGAAATCAAACCCAGAAGAAAGAGAAGTAGCAATAAATATATAAGAAAAAAATTGACACAAGATGAAAAACTTATCTGAAACCTCTAGTAATGACAGCTCTAATATCAAAATTACATCTGCAAGAAAGAGAAGCAAATATATACTGTATATTCCCGAAAATAAGCTACCCCTCAAAAATTTTTTTCAAAAATCTCAAAAAACGTGTCAGCAGTTGCTACATATAAAACTTTTTTTGACTTAGTAAACTTCAAAAGTTTGATTAAATAAAGTTGTTCAGCGCATCAAAATACACCTATAGTAAAAATTTGGTATTATTTGGACAACTTTTTATTAGTACGTTTTTCAATTTTTCCAAAATACTTATATGTTGAAAATAAGCTACACCACGTTTTTTCATATAATTTTTGGCCTAAAGAAGGTAGCTTATTTTTAGGAATATACAGTAAAAAAAAAAACTGCTCCCAAGACGAAGAAAACAGTGACTCCAATAACCCTAGTAAATAGCTCCAATAGCAAAATCAAAAAAAAAGAAGTAACAGTAAATATAAAAGAAATAAATGTTTCCAAGACAAAAAAAATAGTAACTTCAATAACTCCAGTAATGTAATGATAGCTCCAATAGTAAAATTAAGAAAAAGAAGTAGTAGTAAATATAAAAGAAAAAAAAATCAGACACCAAGATGAAAAACTTATCTGAAACCTCTAGTAACGATAGCTCCAATAGCAAAATCAAACTCGGAAGAAAGAGAAGCAGCAGTAAATATATATAAAAAAAACAATACCAAGGCAAAAATCTTATCTAAAACCTCTAGTAATGATGGCTCCAACAGTGAAATCACACTTGGAAGAAAGAAAAGAAAATATATAAGAAAAAAAACTGCTTCCAAAAAGAAAAAACGGCGATTCCAATAACTTCAGTAATGATGGCTCCAATGGTGAAATCAAGAAAGTGAAGTAGCAATCAATATAAAAGAAAAAAAACTATCCACAAGACGAAGAAAACAGTGACTCCAATAACTCCAGTAACATAATGACAGCTCCAATGGTGAAATCAAGAAAGAGAAGTAGCAGTAAATATAAAAGAAAAAAAACAGACACCAAGACGAAAAACTTACCCAAAACCTTTGGTAATGATAGCTCCAATGGCGAAATCACACTCAGAAGAAAAAGAAGTAGCAGTAAAAATAAAGAACAAAAAATCTAATCTAAAAAAAAATAATAAATTTTATCTGATTGGCCGATCTGTTGGTAGGAGTGACAAAAAAAGTTTAGTCTACAGGATTTCCTATATAAAAATATATATTAAAAATCAGAAATGCATTATTGAACAAAAGAATAATACCATATGTTTTTGAAAATAAGCTATATCCAAAAATAAGCTACCCTCTGTTTTGAACCAAAAACATAAAAATGCCTTTGATCCAAAAATAAGCTACTTCTTGTGTCAAGCCAAAAGATAATTAAAAAATTTTTAATTCTGAAAATAAGCTACTTTCTATTTCTGAATCGGATACATATATAAATTTTTTTTCTTTTTTAACTTTAGATAGTAGTTTTGCTCAGTTGATGGGCCACTTTTATTAAACTGATAGTATATGTTTACATAAACGAGAGTACAACTACATATATAAATTATTAAAATATTTAATATCATTTAATTCCTTGTTGTTATATTTTAGTGCTAGGTTATCGGTATTCTTAAAAATATAATTCAGGTGGTTGTAGTTATTCTCTGGATTACTGGTATGTATAAAGTTAAATATTTATTTTTATTTATTTATTGATATTTATAAATTACTATACCACTGGTACTAGAGGTTACCTCACACGTATATTTTACAAACCATATAACTTTATGCAAGATACAAGGTAACATTTAACATTTTCTAAGGCAAAAATTTTTTTTTTGTTGTTAAGGTGAGGTCATGCCTCTGGACTTTGTTGGATGTATATTGATCATTACACATTACTGTTTACAATCTTTATACTATTTACTAAGTACCGAGACTTGGACTATTTGTCTATATCTATACATGAGGACGAAAGCATTTCGGTTTCTAAAACCCGAAATTAAAATTTGAAGACGAAATTGTTTTTGACCTATTTTACTTGAAAGACAAAATTATTTGATACTTTTTTTGAATAGACGAAATTATAAGGTACATATCTATATAAATTTTATTTGTTCTTTCTTATAAAAAATTTTAATTTGCTCTAATGAAGACGAAATAGGCCTTTTTCAAAAATCAGTTTCGGTAGCATCACTATCTATATCTAAGACAGAATTTTAAAACTAGCGAATTTAATAGTTTCAATAATAACTTTAATTAAAAGATTTTTAAATTATATAAAAAAAGAAAATTAAATAACACATATAAAATATTGCATATCAATGTAATAAATCATATACATATTTTTACTGTATATATATTAGATCGACTTCTTTTAGATTTTTGATTGATCTTTTATTTAAATTTCAAATTATTTTGGCAGTTCTTAAATTATATAAAAACAATCTAATTAATTTGATAAATCACTAATACAAAGTTTATTTAAATTAAGGATTTATCTTGTATGAGATATATAATAACTTGAGCAAGAATACATTATCATTTGCAAGGTACATATATAATGTTATTAACCATTTTCTTTTTTTTTCTTCCACTTTAAATATCAAAAATTAAAAAAATCTTTGAATGCATATACTACAGCATCTATATTTATATAGATATTAACAATTACTTTTAGAAATAACGTTGAATAACAAAATAGTGTCCAATCTTTACTAATTCACTTATAATAGAGCCCTTAAAAAAACAATAGTTATGCTATAGAGATTTTTAATATATTAAATAAAAAGTATTCAGTATATTAAAAAACTTTACTTATCCCTTAAACTGTAATCCAGGCAAATTTGCCTGGATTTTTTTAGAAATATTATATTTTTTTAAATAAAATAAAATTTATTAAGCATATGGGGTATACTTTATTTATAGAATCTTTTCTTTAAAATATATTTTATAAACTTTATTATGAAAATTTTTTAAAATTATTAATAAACTTTAAAGCAATAAAAGTTTAAAGTTTTTATTTTAAAATTTTTACTATAAAATTTTTCTTTAGGTTTTCTTAAATTTTATACGTTCCCATCTATAAAAAAAATTTTCACTTCTAATACAAGTCCTAATTTTTACAAGTAAATTACAAAAGTTGCAATAATAAAAGTTGTAATCCTTTTTATAAACTATATCATTCTATTAAATCAGGAAGCTAGAGCTAATATTTATAGAGTTCGCCAAGAAAAAGTAGATAATTTTTTTGGATAAAAAATTTTTTAAAATTTGTCTATTTTTAGCTTATTAGCAACTTAAACTCTTTTTCTTATAATATAAAATTAAATACTACTATAATATAATCCTTATTTTCAAATATTATCAAAAAAAATTTAATTAAATATCTTAAGTTTTAAAAAATATAGATTATAAGCATATTTATAGCAATTTTCCAGCCAAATTTGCCTGGATTTGCTTACAGTTTAAGGGATAATAATATTTTTTTTATACTATTAAAATTATCAGGTTCATATTTATTATATGAATTATATTGTTAAATTGGATTAATACCTAATAATTGTCACAGATTAAAATGAAATCAGATTAAAATGAAACTGGAAACCTCTCTTGCTCACCTTTAAAGCTTATAAAACTCGCATATACTTGTTTATTAATAACCCTAACCCTAAACTCTAACCCTAATGCTAAAATACTCCTAAAAAATGTCCTCTAAAAAATTTTAAAATTTTGTTTAAAAAATAGAAAAATTTCATTTTAATCTGATTTCATTTTAATCTGTCACAATAATTATATACTAAGATTCGATAAGCAGTAGTATTAAACTACTATAATATAAAAAAAAATAATATAGTCTTGGATATTACCAAATATGAAAATCAATCGATGATATATAAATGAATTTTCTAAAATAAATTCAATAATCTATATTAAAAACCTGTACAAATCTATAGTTTAAAATAATTGGAATCACAGATTGGAAGACTCTATTGTGACCAATTGCATGTTTGTATAACAAAATATGCATGTATATGCTCATTGCACTAATTTTACAAAAATAATTTTTGTTTACATGAAACTAAATGTTGTATAATATTACACAAGTCCTTATTTGGTAGCTTTTTTGCTTGAATCTAAGCTGGTTTATTTGAACCAAAATCGTGTTTATTTGTACCAAAATCAGGTTCAAATAAATAAATACAAATATATTTAATCAAAATTGGGTTCAAATAAATAGGGATGGGTTTATTTAACCAAAACAATGTTTATTTGAACCAAAATCAGGTTTATTTAAACCAATGTCAGGTTTATTTTGAACCAATATTAGGTTTATAATACCATATGTTTTCAAAAATAAGCAACCTCCAAAAGAAACTATTTCTCTTATTTTTTAAAGAAATTGTTACCAGTCACTATATATATTTTACTGGATTTGTAATTTTTTTTAAATATAATTATAATATAATTATAATATAATTTATATATATTTATTATATAATTTAANATAATAAATAAAATATAAATATAATATAACAACAATATTTTTAAAATATTTTTATAATATTATTATTTTAATATAAATTATTATTATATAATAATAATATAAATAGCATATTTTTAATATATTATTAATAATATAATATTATAAAAATATTATAAAGATATTTTAATTATATTTTTTTTAAATAATTAAATTTATTTAAAACTAATAACAGATAATAAATAAAATATAAATATAATATAACAACAATATTTTTAAAATAATTTTATAATATTATTATTTTAATATAAATTATTATTATATAATAATAATATAAATAGTATATTTTTAATATATTTTTAATAATATAATATTGTAAAAATATTTTTAAATATCTTTACTATATTGTTATTTTAATATAAATTATTATTATATAATAAGACTGTTGCTAACTTGCATTCTAGGTAATATCACCTAGTTTGGAAATCGGGTCGGAAGTCGGGTCAGAAGCCCACAGCCGAATCATGTAATCGGCATGATCAACGCATAACAGATGTACATATTACAGTCTTAATTTATTTTACTAATGCAATAATTTTTAAATAATACGATTTTAACAATTTTATTAGCTGCACGCAAATATATAATATACGTTAAACTATTTATCAACTACATAAATTATGTTAGTACAGCTTGTGTTGCTTCACTTATGCTCAGCAACACAAATAGGGCTCGCTTCGCTCATCCTGTAGTCGTTTGCTTCGGCTGTCGCCTCCACTTCACTCTTATACCTAAATATTCGATACAACCACAACTATCTCTAACATACCCTAACCCTAACCTAATGACTCAACAAAGTTTAATACACTAGTGATAAAGTTAAAACAATAGTATCAACGACTTTTAACACAAACCAACTATCTAATACCAGTAAAATAACGAACAACAACGAATACAACAGAACACAAGACTCTTTCAACAATGACAACGGTGAACACTAATAACAAAGTTACCAATAACGTCAGCACCAATAACCACAATTCCACAAAAGGTAATAACAAAAATACTACAAAAATGCAACACCTAAAAAAAAAAGACATTAGTAATACAGTACACTCAACAACCAAAACAAACAAACTGAAAAAAATTATACTTCTTGAAAAAGGTCAAAACGTCCTAAAAAAAAAAGAAAAAAGCATTAGTAACGCGCTCAAAACCAAAAAACAAGAACAATAAGTGGTAAATCATATGTCCCAGTAATAATCATACATTTTGAATACCCAAAAAACTCACAAACGTCCTAGAAAAAGAAAAAAGTGTTAGTAACATGTTTAAAACCAAAAAACAAGAACAATAAGTAAATAAAATCATACGTCCCAGTAATTCCAAGTCCAAAAATACCTAAACAACAAGTCTAACGAATGCCCTTAACCCAAGCTTAATAACGCGTCAACAGTAAAACCAAGTGCATACTAGAAACGGCTTTACCAGCAAGAAGTAGCATTATCTAGTAGCAACGTCTAGGCTAACAACAACGGCGACACCCAAATTGCTTCGGTGCCAACAACAAAGCCAAAATGACAGGACCAAATCTAAGCAACTGCATCTATAATGATGACAACACCGAATTCAAGTGACGGTTATAGTAACGATGACTATAAAAAAAAAGAAAAAAGAGAAAAACGTCAGTAACTAGTTTAATGTATCAAAACAGTCAAAAAGTAAAAAAAAAAAATTGACTGATTAAATCAGTTGATGATCACTATTTATATCCCGTGATCATATAAACAATAACGATCTTCACCTGACATAGGTGATATCACCTAGGGTGAAAATGAGTTATAATCATATAATAATTATATAAATAATATATTTTTAAAATATTTTTATAATATTATTATTTTCAGTTTTACTAAAGTGCACCACTGGCGTTCAATGCCAGTGTCAGAAATTAGATCGGAACATCATCAGAAAGTAGGTCAGAAAATCATGTGTCATAATTTGGTATAATATAACACGATTAGGAAAATTCAAAACAAACGTTTCTTTTGTCAAAAAAAGCTTACTTCTCAAAAGTTTGTATAAGAAACCACTTTTTTTAACTAAAAAAAGTTTTTCTTGAGTGATTTTACCATATAACAACGTAAACCCAAACCCTAACTGAGCACTCACCCTAACCCTAGCCTAATATAAATGAACTTGAAAGAATTTTGGTACTGATCACATAGGGGTGAATTTTTGATGAGTAGATATCTAATTTCCAATACTGGCGTTGAACACCAGTGGTGTGATTTAGTAAATATAAATGAACTTGAAAGAATTTTGGTACTGATCACATAGGGGTGAATTTTTGATGAGTAGATATCTAATTTCCAATACTGGCGTTGAACACCAGTGGTGTGATTTAGTAAATCTGATTATTTTAATATAAATTATTATTATATAATAATAATATAAATAGAATATTTTTAATATATTATTAATAATATATTATTATAAGAATATTATAAAAATATTTTAATTATATTTTTTTTAAATAATTAAATTTATTTAAAACTAAAAATAAATAAAATATAAATATAATATAACAACAATATTTTTAAAATATTTTTATAATATTATTATATTAATATAAATTATTATAATAATATAAATAGTATATTTTTAATATATTTTTAATCAAATAACAATTTACCTCAATTCAACTCTTTCTGACGATTCCTCGTACCAAAATTTTCAAGAACTCCGACCTACGAAAACTATACAGTTAACATATTCAACATGCAACAAAACTTTACTAGTAGCAGCTGGGACTCAAGGCTAATCATCGTATGCTTGGTTGTAGCTGAAATAGAGTTGAAAAAGATTCGAACTCTTATGAGAGAGGCCTCCGAGCAGAAGTCTCTAGTACTACCAAGCGAAGAAGTAGTAGGCATAATAACCTGGAGCTTTGTCAAGTTTTATGGNCCTCCGAGCAGAAGTCTCTAGTACTACCAAGCGAAGAAGTAGTAGGCATAATAACCTGGAGCTTTGTCAAGTTTTATGGACGTGAAAACAGAAGTATATCTTATTTGTATAGCATAACTCTTTCAAAAGTCCTTTCAGTTTTGGTACTTTTCCTTGGTGCCCTTTTGGCGTTTCGAAATTTCAACAAAAGTGGGCAATTTGGTTTACCTACCAAAAGATTGATATTGTTTACTCTTCCATTTTGGGAATGCGGCTTCCGAATTGGATCAAGTCACGAGTAAAATTCTGGACATAGATAAGTTGAAGATAAACACGAATTGAAATTTCCTTCTAGAATATTCTTTTAGCTGTAGTTTTTCTTTTCCTTTTTTATCCTCGTCAGCTTTTTTTTATATGTTTTTTTGCTGTAAATATAGTACTTGGTATTTTTACTGGCATAGTACTATATAATTTTTATACTTGATTCCAGGCAAAATTGGTGCTATCATACAGTCTAATTTTTGCCTTTTTCTTTATTTTTTTCTTTTTTTATTTTGTTTAATTTGGTATTCGTTTAGGTTAGAGGTTGGAACCGGTTTTAATAATTCGGGTTTATCACGTAAATTTTGTGATATTTTAGAATTTAATCCAATTAAATTTTAATAAATTCTATAATATCACAAAATTCACGTGATAAACCCGAATTATTAAAACCGGTTCCAACCTCTAGTTTAGGTAGTTTAGTTTATCCCTCATTTATTTTTTCCCTTTTTTTTCTAAATATTTGTTTTTTTACTAGTATTCTTTTCTCGAGAAGCTTGGAAAAGAAGGTTTTAAAATTAGGCTGTTTGACAATGCCCTTGAGTTTGATTTCAAACTCCTAGTTTGTTTTAGCATTTTGCTACAGCACTAATGCGGCAGGTCGCATATTGTATGCTTGAAATCAAAGAATCAGTATGACGTAGGGTTCAGCAAATTAGAGATTAACATTGTTAATAACACTGTAATTCCTGAAATTTACAAGTATTCTAATAAAGATCGTCTGCGAGACTGCCTAAGAGTAAAATATATATATATATATATATATATATATTTTTAATAATATAATATTATAAAAACAGTTTTACTAAATCACACCACTGGCGTTCAATGCCAGTATCGGAAATTAGAGTATCGCCATCAAAAATTCACCCCCACGTGATTAGTACCAAAATTCTTTCAAGTTTGTTTATATTAGATTATATTAGGTTAGGGTTAGGGTGAGTGCTCAGTTAGGGTTTGGGTTTAGGTTGTTATATAGTAAAATCGCTCAAGAAAAACTTTTTTTAGTTAAAAAAAGTAGTTTCTTATGCAAACTTTTGATTTTTTTTGACAAAAGAAACGTTTGTTTTGAATTTTTCTAATCGTGTTATGTTATACCAAATTATGACACATGATTTTTTGATTTACTTTCCGATCATGTTCTGATCTAATTTCCAATACTGGCGTTAAACACCAGTGGTGTGCTTTAGTAAAACCGTATAAAAATATTATAAAAATATTTTATTTATATTTTTTTTTTAAATAATTAAATTTATTTAAAATTAATAATAAATAAAATATAAATATAATATAACAACTATATTTTTAAAATATTTTTATATAAAGGGTGTGGCGACTTAGGGAAGTTGGTAAGTTGTCACTCCCCAAGTGGCAAGTCTAGAGTTCAAATCCCACTGGCAACGCTTTTGAAAAATAGACCTGTGTTCTAGTAACTGTATCTTGTCGATCAGTTGGGTACACTACCTGTAGTCCTTGGTTACCATCTTGAATGGGAGCTTTTGGGCAAAATTGTGTCTCATTACACAGACAAATCCAAGGAACCAGAGAAACAGAAACCCATTTGGCAAGTCCCGAGTAGAGAGGTAGCTAGACTTTCGACGGTACCAGAGAAAGGATCTTAGCGATGACTGACCGGAAAACTGGACGGGCAAGAGCCCCTATGGCAAAGGGGGCCCACTAACCTGGCCGCCGGAGTCGTACCGGAGAAAAAGGTCATAAGTTATAGAAGCATGAACCAAGGAAAGGGTGACCTTAGGCACCTAAAGCCTGGCAGACCGATCCTTCTGGGCCAACTGGATTGGTAGTCTGGGATAACTGGGGAAAAAAGGATCCAAAGAGTGACTGACTGGGTACTGGGGTCTAGTAAGCTCCACAAGGGCAGTAGTAGGTAATGGTAGCAGTTGCAGGGTAACCCCCTGACTGCAAGTTGTTTGCCTCGGTGAATGCGTAAGTTACCGAAAGTGTAGGTGAATATCTGGGGGGGACAGGTATCACTCTACCAAGTTTACCACAGGGGCAAATGCCCTCCAATAGGTGTTTGGCTAAAGCCTCAGAGTACTTTTAATAGTGAATTACCCAAAAGGGTATATTGGAAGAAACATTGAACATGGGTAGAAGCCAGAGAATTTAAATAGGCAATCCCCTAGTTGGGTTGCAGGTATGGCATCTAGTGTAGAACCTTCGGTCAGACTACTTAAATTAGACAACCAAAAGTTGTACGTGTGGCTAGTTGTACTCTCGTTATACAAATATAATATGTGGCACAGTCATATTGACCGGGCCAACCCGCTTGGACCAATAAAGTGCTAGGGTACCTAAGTGGTCACCTTAATATTAAAAAAAATATATATATTTTTATATAATATTATTATTTTAATATAAATTATTATTATATAATAATAATATAAATAGAATATTTTTAATATATTATTAATAATATAATATTATAAGAATATTATAAAAATATTTTATTATATTTTTTTTTAAATAATTAAATTTATTTAAAACTAATAATAAGTAAAATATAAATATAATATAACAACAATATTTTTAAAATATTATTACTATATTATTATTTTAAAGAACTGCTATTATTTGCACTATAAGTTTTTGTACTAAAGTATATAGATTATGGCCAGAGTTAGTTAGAATAAGCGAATTTTTATAATATTAGCCACTATAATGCAAATAGCAAAAATCTATAGTATGAATTGTAAATACCTTGTTTTAATATAATATTTTTTTAATATATTACTAAAAATATAATATAAAAAATATAAAAATATTTTGGCCAATTTTATTTTGCCTGGGTCAAAGCAACTACTCCAAAAATTATTAGTTACATAACCAAAAACATAGCATAAGCCAATTATATTCCAAAAATATTATATTAGTATAATATTATAAACAATTTTTGATTATTTTGACAAAAATTTAGTACAAGGTCTAATCCTAATATCAATAACTATATTGCTTTTTGTATATTAAAAATTTTGGTGGTACTATTGGGATAGTTGATCAAAAAGACCTGACAGATAGTGCAGATCTTAGGGTCAACTTTAAAATTGATTAATTTTAGTATTATATCACGCAGTTTGCTTATTTCTGCAAATAATACAAATCGTGTAGTATTAGTAGGCATTAAACACAGGCCATGTGGCCAATACTTTGGTACCAACCAATTAGTTTACAGTATTCAAACAAATCTGAAGTGGTTCAACTTGAACCAAACGCTGGTCCAAATGAACCTGAAATGGTTCAATTTGAGCCCAATTCTGGTCCAAGTAAATGGGTAGTTCGATTTAAACCAAATTCAATCTGGAGTGGTTTATTTTGAACCAAATCAACCAAATCCAACCCGGAGTGGTTTTCTTGAATCCAAAGTAGCTCATATAAAGCCAAATTACAATTCAAGGTGGTTTGAATTTTGAAATCTTTTTCTTAATGATGTCGGGTTCAATTTGTTCAAGTTGAACTACTTCGGACCAGAATATAGTTCAAGTGGAGAGTCTACAGACAATGCGAATCACGTGATTTTATATAAAAATCATTTACCCTAACCATTAACTAACCAGTTGCAAACTATTCATATGTGTCTTTAAACACTATTTGTAGACTTTTCAAATGCTTTCGGAATCAGATTAACCTTTTTTTACAATATTATATAAAAATGAGACATCACAAGGTTATACTTCAATCCCAACACAAAATTTTCAATTTTTAATGCGACAAAAAAAAAATAAAATATGAACGGAAAATAATCGAAATTTTATTGAAAATAATCGAAATTTATCAAAATATTTTGAAATTTATCTCAAAAATAATTGAAATATTTAAAATAATATCAGTCTCTGGCACAATTCGAGTATGCAATTACGTGATGGATTATTTGATCCAAATATTTTAATTACTGTATATATTAATTAAATTTATTTTAATTTTTTAAAATTAATTTCAACTTCATTATACAAATACATAAATATAACTATTGTATTGATAATATATTAATATATTATAAAAATCCCATTTAATGAATAAAGCTAAATAAGCTAATAGCATCTCTACATTTAATGGATTATATAAGTAATCAATGTTCTCTACAATTTTTTTCTTAATAAAAGGTATAATTAATATTTCTGCATAATATAGGCAACACATTAAATAATTAACAGTCAAGGAGTTCCCTAACTAGTAATGACTTCACTATTTCAAATTTGGTTGGAATTTCAAAATCGATAGTGTATTCGTCACATTTTCTGATGACATTTTGCATATCTTTATGTTTGTCTTGTGCAATGAGAACAGTTTTGATTACTTGGTATACGAAAATTTCGAGTTTTGTAAATATCTCAGAATTCTTTTTTAATTTCGTTTGATCGGTCGCCTTTAGATGCATTTGCAATAATTGTTTCCAAACATCGTTGATAACGAATTTATCCAATTTATCATAAGGTTCTTTCACACTATTTTTTAATGTTAATTGTTTAATACAGAAGAATGATTAATTTAAATATTTATTATTTTCTCGCCACTACGAATAATGTTGATAAATAACCTCAAATGACCTTTGAAATGGCTCATTATGTGATAATTTTATTATAAATACACCAAATAAACATAGATCATTTGAAAAATAGCAAATAACTACAAATTTTACTATTACTAACTAAGAACCTTTCATTTAATGCTCTAATTTCGTTCGCTAACTTTACCATAGCTATATGAAAATTGTAACGATAGTATTAAACCATCTGCTGACATCTCTTGCTAAGGTTCCTAACCTTGAATCAGCTTTTGTAATTTTACAAATTCTCACAATAATTTCTTCATATAACACTGTACTGTAATTCCTAGTTCGAAGAAAGAGTGCCTTGCACTCTTCTTGTAATTGAAATTTAATATGCTAGATTTAAACGAATAAACGAATATTAGTAATTATTATGTTACTTTTATGAGGTAAAATATATAGTATCTTACTTGGTTAATTTCTGAGGTTTCAGTGTAGGTTCATATAACATGGAAGATACTGAGGTTGTAACTTGTCTTTTATCTCTGTCATCTATTCTTGTCATCATTCCGTTTCTAATATTAGTTGCTAAATCTAATATTCTTTTATGACCTGCTACCCATAGCGCAATTTCAAATTCATTATCCACTTGTTGAAATTGTGCTGATCGTTTTTGTAATAGATTATCTATAATTCATTAATATTAAAACTATTAAATCCAATTTAATGTATAAAAAAATGACATCTTTATCAAGAATGAATAATAAATATCAATTGATAAATATTAAAAATAGGTACTTTCTTGATAGGGTGTTCGAATTTGATCACTAAAATTAATAATATTACTGCTTCTTTGAATTGGTAAAGAAATGTCATCTTCTTGTGAAATATCGTTTTTGTGACCAGAAGAAGTAACTGGATGAGGCGAAGTAGTTTCATTATTTTCATGAATAGAGGAAACTATGTGAGATGAAATAGTTTCATTATTGTCTTAATCCGGTGAGAAGACTTGAGAAAAAACGCTGCTATTATCGCTCTCATCATCTAACAAAGAAACTCGTGAAGATATATTATTATCTTCGTAATTTTCTTGAGTAGTGTTGTAATCTTTGTGATCTTCTTGAGTAGCGTTGTAATCTTCATGTCTTTGGTTAGTAGCTTTGTTGGATTTTGATTCGGATACCTGCTTTCATAGATATACTATTAGTGATTAGCTATTTTGTAATTTTAAAAAAGCAAACTTACAGAACATGCAACATTATTCTGTTTTTTGTTATAATTCCAAATTTTTTTTTTGGAGCAGCAGAACTTGCATCTTGTTCGTTCTTTTTGCGCTTCTGTGTTTCGAAGTCTGAATTTATATTTTACAAATTAATTAGTTAACACAATGCTATGGATAAATTAAATTCTTTTTTATATAAACATACCTGGTCGCTTCTCCACTGTTGACGTCTTTAATTCTATTATAAGAATTTATTAAAAAATAGATAATATTTTTTTTAATAAGAACTTTGTTAACTTATCCAATTTTCGTTTAGGCATATTTATTAATATAACGTATATTATTTATTTACTCTTGATACTTAAATTTTCGTTTCCTTTATTAAGCAAGCGAAAGAACCTTTTTTAGTAACCATTGTTATGCAATAATTTATTTAGATCACCTCCTGCATCCGTCAAAATAAACTTTATATTGTAACATCACTATAATGCTATTTTTGTATTTACCCTGAATCAACTTTCAACATGATTTGTCTTAAACGATGTCATGCTTGAGTTGTACCTATTTAATATATACAGAGTCTCATACTTGAACTTTCGACATTTTGATACCCAATCAATACGAATTAGCGGTAGTTATTTAAATACTTATTACCTAAGATATATGTTGCTGATGTAATTATCAGCTATCCCTGATTTATGTTTCTACATATTTAAATACCGGTAGTACATATTACATGTCCCATCACATGTCAATTAAAGCTAATGATAATATAATGTAAAAGTATAATAAAATCACTGATGCATATCAATACGATACAATAAATAAGTAAATAGAATAGGATCGATTAAACGATTTAAATGCCATCCTATTAGAACTTACCTGTTAATACTTGATACAATAAGTAGAAGATAAAACCTGATTATTGTTAATGAAATGTTCAAATCGAACTACCTGTTCATATATACTAGTGCCAAAATTGCGTATTAAACTGAAAAAACCTAAATATGAAGAAATCGAAGAAATATCAGTATCTAATAAAACTTCGAGCATAATAATACAGAACCTACTTATTGGTCCTTTGAAGAATATTTAAATAAAGAAACTGAGAGCATATTGACCACCAGTTATACCTTGTTAAACAAGGTTAGTATATTTTCTCAATACATTATGAAAAAAATACTTAGATTTGGGGGAATTAAGGACCCAAATTTTGAAAATTTTTACAATTAAGGGCCAAAGCATTTTTTGAAATTTTATGTATTATTTTATACTATATCTGTTCGCTTAATAAATTTTCTTTAACTAAGATACAGTTCAACTAAGCTAAGCACAATATTTATCAATGTTTGTTCGAGTTTAAACTAACACATAGTTATATTTTTACCTGCAAGATGTTAAGTGAATGAATTAAAAGTAATACGTTTAACTGTCAAACATTTATATAATTTTAAATGTTAAAAACTTGCAGACTAATTAGTTTCAAAATTTGGGCACTTGTTTGTAATTATTTTCAATATTTCGGGCCTTTATATGTAGTTCCGCATTAATTTTTATTAATATAATATATAACTTTAAATTGGTTTAAGAAGCCCAGAAAAATGCTTGATTATGAGGATATTGATAACTACCATCTTTCACAGACATTCTTAGTTGATATTATAGAAGTTCTAGTTGAATGTGACGAATTTAATGTGGATTCATTATATAAAATTACTGATAATGAACTATTACCAGAAGTTTCGGTGGATAGTGATGAATCTGATATAGAAGTTTCAATAAATAGTGTGTTGGAAAATATGTTTTCTGACTTTAAAGGATTTGATAGTGAATACGGTCCCTATTTTCCAAACTTTACATCAGCAACGATTTTCACTTGGGTACCAAAACATATGGTTTGTAAGTATAATAAAAAAATTAAAGTATCGAAAAATACTTTTCAGTGCATACAAAAAAAAATTTATTACATTTGTGTGTAATAACATATAGCGACTTCTGAGTACGAAGACTTAGTCAAAATAATTACACATCCCGAGTTTCACACGAAAGATGTTCCTAAAAATATTTGGCAGGTCCAGAAATGGAGAAATAGGCTGCCCTTAGTTGAAACAAGTCAACATGATGTACCTCTTTGTATAAAAAAAAACTCTATCCGCTTATAAATCTACAAAGAAGGCATTTACTATTTCACCATTAATACATTTAGAGCGCGTTTTAAACAATCCTGCACTTATGCCAGAAATGTATTTTGGCCCTGGAGTTGTTACAAAGGAAAAGCAGAAATTCTGGCATGGCGAACTATGGCAGGATTCTTTATTATTTGGAGAATATGAAACAAAAAATAATGAAGGTTAGTTTTATAGAATTTAAAAAATTAAAAAAAATTTTTTTTTAAATTAAAGCAACAATAGGGTTTTAGAAAGCTAGACATTTTTACTTAGTATATGAAATACAGATTGTTAAAGCCATTTTGAGAAAACAACATACCCGGTGAATTTCATCTCTAGTAAACGTTAAAATCGTTCAATTAAAAAACAAAAAAAATTTAAACCAAAATTTAATAGCATGGTTTTTTTATTAGAATTATATAGAGCTGGTGATTGTTTAATATATTATCAACAGTCGACAGCATTCATGTGCCGAGTACGTGGAGTAATAGTTGATGAAATGGATAATGATTTACTTAAGTTGAAAGTCGATCAAATTCTTTTATATAAGATATTCCTAATGTTCGCTCCACTGATAACTGTCATATATGCAGAAATGATAAGAAATTGTGGTTGGTTGAAGGTGAATCGATTTGGTTGAACCAACAAATATAGAACGACGCATCAATGTTTGGTTATGCGATATGCCGAACCTTCAGAGTACGAATATTATATCAAAGAAATTGTGTATTGTTTTAATGGTAGATAGAAATATCGTAGCATAAACATGAGGCATAGACTACCTAGTGAAAATATTACAATTACACTACAGCCAAGCATCTTCCTGTTTTAAAAATTTTTTTTGATATTTATTTTGATGACTTCTGTACTTATAGAAATGTGTACCATTCATTAGGCAGGGTTTATCTTCAATTCGGGAATATGCCATTAAATTTTAGAAAGCAATTAAAAAATCATTTTTTAATTGGCTTTGTTCCCTTTGGGGCCAATTTTAATGATTTTATTAAACCAATACTTGAAGATATAAAATGCTTGGAAAGTGGTCTTGTTATTAAAACTCTTATTAGTGATGCTTGGATCGTAGGTGGGGTTGGTTGTGTCATAGCTGACCTGCCACAGGGGAATGACTTAGCTAATGTAAAGCGGCATGGTGCCAATCATGGCTTTCACACATGTAATGTGCAAAATAATCAATACACTAATTTTAACTATAATTATGTGCAAAATGCTTGCTTTCACCAGCAAACGGAAAAAAGATTCGCAAAGATTGAAAGTCAACATTCAAAAGCAGAGAGAGAACGTCTAGCAGTTGAGTATGGGTTAGCAAAGCCAGGACTATTGAGGAAACTTAATAGGACTGGCATATCCAAACACTGCAAGATGCGTATCATTCTATGGCTAGAAAAGCACATACCCTTTTAGAGGCAATGTTTAATGCATTTAATCTAAATAGGGAAAGTGTGTTTTTAAAACATAGGAAAGATATAGAAAAACCTGCCAATTGGTATCGGATTCCCAATCCCTTACGACACCTCCAAAGTTTCATGTTCTCTGATGTGTTGAGGCTTGCAATGATCATGCCATTTAGATTTTTAAAACCTCAATATATCAAGACAGAAATTTCTGTATCCAAGTTATGTACTTGTTGGGCGGTCGAAGCCAAAGTATTAAAGCTTGCATTCTCACTTTCTATAACAGAAAATAGCTACCAAGAACTGCAAGAATTATTCGAAAATGAACGTGAAATGTTATTAGAAGTAAGTGACAGGAGTTTAGTATTAGTAATAATGATACATATTACAAGTTAATCTACATATATTAGATATATCGATATACGTAACAATTTGCTTCTGAAATTTTTTTTTAAACAATATGCATATACAAAATAAGTTATACATACACTTTTAAAAATCAGGTTTGGAATACTTACGTATGTACTGCAGAAATTACGTTAACATCTAAACCGGTATTAATAAAATCTGAATTTCAGATATTAACTTGTTTATGTATGTACGTATGTATGTACACACGTCTCGATCAAAATCAACACAAAGTAGATTTTTTGTCTGTGAGCAATATATTTCAAGCCAGCATTATGCCAGTTGGCCTGAATTATAACAATTATCCGTAATAATGTGTCATATTTCATTATTATATTATTAATATTTAATAATATTTTTTATCTTGTTTTTATCTTTTTTAGTTGTTTCCAAACAACTTTACCAATTTACCAAATTTACATGTAAATATACATCTTCCATAGCATGCTCAGAATTTTGCGATATTAGTAAATACTGCTGTTGGTGTAAAGGAGATGGTGCATCGCATGTTTAAAAATATGGTACCACATACAAATCGTAAAGCAATTGAGCTCGATCTCACAAAGCGGTACAACACAATACAGGCATTACAGCATCTTATTGATGGCTGGTAGATCCTCAATTTAATACAGGATCCAATGCAATAAACAAGCTTGCAATGGATCCAAATCTTTATACAATATTATCAGACTGGTATGCTACAGAAAATCTGGCAGTTTTTAGGAGTAATGAGAGTGTCCAAAATAAAAGAGATTGTAAATATATTAATTTGTAATAGCTACTTAGGAATTGGAACCTTTTTTTAATCGTTTAACTGTTTATTTCAACCAGCATTAAATAATTTTGGAAATGCCAAACATAATTTTGCCCGGTAATTTTTATGTGGTTGATAGTTCCAATCCTTAAATTATATAGGGTATATTACACATGTACATACATTCATACTAATTTATGTTTTTCATAGGTGTCACAACAGTATGTCACGATAAAAACTTAGTTGATATTTCATTTGGTAGTAAATAGAATAATGAAAAAGTTAAAAGTGTAGGTCTATCAAAGAACTTGGATATTAACCATCCATTCTTTCAAGACCTTTGTAAAACATATGCCGATTACTTAAATTCTAGTACCATACTAATAAACAAAAAGCTAGAATTTTATAATTCAATCACATACACAGTACTTGAAAGTGATCAAGATTCAGTTCAGGTGAAACTTAGAGTTGGTGACTTTGTGGAACTACTTGAAGAGACCGAAGGCATTACATATGCTGAAATTGAGTCGATTTTTCGCCATCAAGCAAATAATGATTAATTCTATGTGTTGTTTTTATTTAAATGGTTTCAGGCAACAAACAAACTCGATCCTATATTAGGATATCCAATCTATTATATCCAAAAAACTAAAGAATCGCGTTGAGTTAGAATATTTCCAATTAATTTTATTGACCATGTTTCCCGTGTACATTTTGTGCACAATTGTACAAATACATGCGAGGGTAAGCATGATAAAACTAATCACAGTTACATTTTAAATAAATTTTATTATAATACAATATGAGTGCGAAAAATTATATATATATGCATATATATAATTATTCTATATGTATAAATGCTATATTTTAAAAAATTATTTCAATTTTATCAAAAAAATAGCTTGTACATACTGTCTAATTGTACGTAAGTAGATTATAGTTTTTAGTCACGTTCACCAAAATTTACAGCTAAACTTCAATTTTTTTTTTGTTTAAAACGAATTGGCGAACTTTAAAATTTTTTAAATTTTTTATACGGTAAAAATAATATGGTCAAATTAATGCTTATTTATATGAATTTATTATAGTATTGACTGGATCTTGCACTAAGCCGTAATTGGTCAGTTCCTGTGATCAAAAATTTCAACTATGCGTAGTATATAAAGATCTTTTTTTTTTTACCGGCACTTAGATTTATCTTTGGAATCGCACTTATGTCATCAATTTACAACTCTATACTAGTTTGTAGTTTAATTTTTTTATTTCCCAACTTTTTATGACAACCATCTGTACTGGTTTACTTCAAAGAAACTATTATTTGAAACAGTCAAGGATTCTTAGGCGTGAAAATCTTTGCTTTTGTATACCGGAAAAGATAAAAAAAAGCATTTCATTCATCTCTGCTTCACTTTTTTTCGCTAATTTACTACTTTTTGTCTTTTATATACATTAACGAATGAAACCCGTAAGTGCAAAAGTCTTTGAAATTGTTAAACAAAGGATATTCTTTCAGGAATATATTACTCAACTCCGCATTATTTATCTTCGTAAATTTAAATCACTGGTGCTTTCTCTATTCTATATAATAAACTTGACATCTTAGTGTGGTAACTCATAGTTCAGCATGAACATTAACGCGAACTTGAATAAATATGGGTATGTATTTTTTTTAAGGGTCTACAAAATGAGATTTATAATCTAAATATATACTAATAGGGTTTTCTTCTAAAAAGTATGCAACTATAAATTAGTTTATTGTTGATAAGATTCTTCTATTACTAAATCTTTCTTTCTTTTCTTCTAGCAATTTGTACAGTATTTTAGAAATTCTTGAAGATGTTGATATTTTTCCTTGTCGGTACGATCAATTTTTATTAATTTTTTTTAATAAGAGGGATTGTAGGTAAAAACAAATCAGATTGAAAAGTAAGGATTTAAATCATCAGGTAAACGATTTGGTATTAATTTTATGATTTTATAATGTCCATGAAGGTTTCAATCATGAACGAATACAAGGGTTGGTTTCATGATTATTAGGGTCAGTTTTTGATTATGATGCCAATTTTTCCCTTTAGTATACATATTAAGGTTAGGTTTTAGCGAATTATCTAGTAACATCGCTCAAGATTTTATTTTATTTTTTTTTGTTAGAGCACTAGAAGTGGTTTACTGTGTGGATTTCAAGAAATAAGCGATTTTGACAATGGATGGCTGAAGTTTAGATAAGCTAGCAAAATCCTTCTCAATCGCTTACAAATTGTCGATAAAAACTTTCGCTTGATTAGAAAAGTAGATCAAGTGGATAGTAAAATTTGAAAGCAGGGTTGAAAGGCTTTGCGAGTTGTGTTTACTGGCAAAAATTTGTAGAGTGATATTCCTCCCAAAATTGTCCATTAGTTTTTTGTCACAGCCGAGCATAAAGACCCACTAATTCAACTTCGGGCTGGATGTAAGGGTTTTAAATCATCAGGTAAACGATTTGGTATCAATTTTACGATTAATAACATCCACGAAGGTTTCAATCATGAACGAACACGATTATTAAGGTCACAGTTTTTGATTATAATGTCAATTTTTCTGAAGCAATTCTTTGAATGTGTGACAATTTTGTAGTGCAAACAAAATTCTTTAAAGTTCGTTTATATTAGATTAGTATACATATTAAGGTTAGATTTTAGTGAATTATCTAGTAACATCGCTCAAGATTTTTTTTCTTTTTTTTTTGTTAGAGTACTAGAAGTGGTTTACTGTATAGATTTCAAGAAATAAGCTATTTTGACAATAGATGGTTGTTTTGAATTTTCTAATCATTACACATAATATTGAAATCTGATTTGTAGTTCGGGACACCTACACTACAACTTGGCTCACATTCAAGGTTTGCTTATCTGAAACGAAGTGAAGATCATACGGATAAATTACGTAACTGTTGTGAGGATATAAAAAGGATATAACTTCTTTGAAACTCTCTGGGCACACTTTGCAAGAACAGCACATTAACTTGGAATTTTTCGTGTGCATTTTGCAAGAAACTCTTCAGGTCCAATTTCACTGATAGTGGTAAAATTATTTTATTGCTCAAATTTTATTTTAATTAAAATTATTTTATTAATATATATTAGATATGTAAGTTTTCGAATATAACGTTTTTCTGGCCCTGTCAACAACTATACTCTGTGATGTGTGTATTGTTTTGTTTATATTTTTATTATATTTTAATATATAATTATAATAAATTATATTTTAAATATATAATCATAATAAATTATTTTTAATATATTTTTAAAATTTTTTTAATGTATAGTTAGTATATTTTTTTTGATATACAATTAGTATTTTATAATACATATATTTAATTTAGTTATTATATATTTATTATTTATTTAATATTTTTTTTTAATAGTAAATTAATATAAATATTATATGTTAATATAATAAATATAATAAAAATAAATTAAAAATCTAATAAAAATATTTTTAATATGTTTATATTAATGGTGTTATATTTTTATATTAAAAATATATTTTGAATATATTTTTAAAATATATATCTAATATAATAAAAATATTTTACATTACAGTAATTTTGCTATAATTGTATTATAATTTTATATTAAAAATATATTTTAAACAATATAACAAAAATATAGTAAAAATATTGTTAATGGATTTATATAATTTTATTATAATTTTATATTAAAAATATATTTTTAAATATATATATATAATATAACAAAGATATAGTAAAATTATTGTTAATAGATTTATATAATTTCATTATAATTTTATATTAAAAATATGGGGTTTTCTAGACATCTCTGGTCAGAGATATATAACTTATATATCTCTGGCATTTTGGCCAAATAAATTGCAAAAAGTCACGTGATCACTATTTTTGACGATCGCGCAATCACGTGATTACATCGGATGGGTCGACTGTATTCGTGTAACCCAGAACCATACTAACAAGGTGAATGCACACTCAAGAAACCAAACAATAAAAAAAATTAAAAATTTTCGAAATTTAAACCAAAATATCTTGGTAACAACCTTACCAAACTCAGTAAATTTTTTTAATTTGAATTCTATAAACTTATATAATTCAAATAAAAAAATTTTTACCGAGTTTGGTCAGATGGTTGTGGAGATATCTTCACATTAACTCAGCTCAGATCCGCGAAACCAATCAAAAAAAAATTATGTACACTTTTTTTTTTAAATACAGAAATACTTAATTAATATTTTTAAATTTATTATACTTTATTACAGTGTAACACGTTAATTACAATATTATAAAATCATAGACCCGTATACCCAGTACCAATTTTGTACTCAACAGAGAGAGAGAGAGAAAAAAAAATTCTAAGTTTTCGTGATAAAACACTACTCAACTTGCATGTCAGAACCACTTTGAACCTCCACCGGAGTTTCCTCTGGCTTCATAAAAAAAGCCCAAATAACGATGAAGTTAGAAGCAATGCAGCAAAATCATTTCTGTGAAGGCTCCAACGAGACCCAACAAAGGTTTTAACGACGACACTAAAGTGGTGAACGAAACCGACGATACCGTAGCGATTTACCTATTATTAGCAAAGAAGAGTTAACCCAAGAGAGAGAGAGAGAAAAAAAAAGAAGAAAAACCACACTTATTTTAAAGCGAAAGCTTCCAAAACGACGATACCAAAACGACAGAAACACACTAAGCCAACAAAAGAAAAAGGCTAGCTCAATTCGAGGAAAAAAAAAAGCAACAAGACCCACCAACTTCAACGACGACACTAAGGTGGCGAATCATTCTGTGAAGGCTCCAACGAAAACGATGACACCGTAGCGACTTACCTAATTATTAAGAAGAGTTGGCTCAAGAGAAAGAGAAAAAAAAAAGAAAAAAAAGAAAAACCAATAAGAAAACCACTTATTTTAGAGCGAAACTTCCAAACGACGATATTGAAATAACAGAAATACACTAAACCCACAAAAGAAAAAAGTTAGCTCAATCTGAGGAAAAAAAAAAAAAACAAGCAAAACCGAAAGACATACCGGAAATTGCCCCAAGGTCAGAAGCACTGACAACAACCAAACGACGAAAATTTAGAAACTTCACAAACGACGTCACCGAAATGGTATAAACCTGAAATTACTAACGATACCAACGACAATACTGAACCGGCGAATCCTGAAATCTCCACAAACGACGGTTCCGAAATAATGAAAAAACTTAACAACACCTACTACAACGGCTCCCTACCCCGGTTTTCCAGCGAAACAAGCCTAAAAAAAAAGAAAGTGTTATTCAAAGAAAAAAAAAGCACTGAAAAAAGAAAACTACATATCTCAATATCCCGAATCCAATCTCTACTACCCAGTATTCTGTAAACCAACAAAGGGAAGCCGGTGTTAGTTCATAAAAAAAAAAACTGAAAAAAAAGCAATGAAAAACTACTTATCTTACAAGACAGCAAAACTATTTCTACCTGGTTCTCTAGTGAGCTAAGCGAAGCAAAAAAAGAGCAAATAAAAAAAATACCAGATCTACTAGATTATCATAAAAAAAAAACAAACCAACTGATCTGGGTTACACAAAAGCAGCCGACCCGTCCGATCACTGAAAATATTGGTCACGTGACATTCTTGAAATTTAATTGGCCAAAAGGCCAGAGATACATAAGTAATATATCTCTGGCCAGAGATACGTAGAAAAACCCTAAAAATATATATATAATATAGCAAAAATATTTTAAAAATTTTTTTAATATATTTATATTAATTTTGTTATACTTTTATATTAAAAATATATTAAATATATATTAAATATATTTTTAATATAAAAGTATAACAAAATTAATATAAATATAATAAATATATTTTTAATATATTTATGTTAACTTTGTTATAACTATATATTAAAAATATATTTAAAATATATTAATTATATAATTAAAAAATATGTTTAATATATTTTTAATATAAAGTTACAACAAACTTAACATAAATACAGTCGTCCCTCCCTATAGTCACCTCCCATATAATCACTAACTCCATACAATCACATGGTTTTTGGATACTGATTTTTTTGTTATTAAAACTCCTTCTTTATAGTCACAAATGCTTATAATCACTATCACACCTATTTTCATATTTATAGGTGCTTTTTAATAGTAAAATGCCTTCCATACAATCACACCTACATTTAAGTTATATAACTGTAAGATTAGTTTCCCCGGACTGAGAAGAGGTTGAATTAATTTTTGGCTCTTTTTCTTCATTCTCGTAAAAGTCACGCATTTTTCAGTATTTTTGTCCTCATTTATCAATTCTGGGCATGGCAATAAATTTTTCATCAGTAAACTTGACAAAACCCCACTTTTTCTATTTTTGTGCAGATGCTTTTTTAGCCTTTGTACAGGAGATCGATAATCAAAACCCTGTCATTTTTAAAATCAAATAAATTCTTATATCAAATGCATTCACACGAGTGCTGTCAAAGGAAAACCTGCTATCAGACTTTTATGTCAGTTAGCCATCTATAGAAAATCTATCATTATGATAGATTTTCTATAGGCGGCTAACTGCACAAAAAAGTCTGATAACAGGTTTTCCTTTAACGTCCTTATATAATACAGTAAAGGGATTTAAATCAAATAATCTTTTATGTACTGTACTGTATAATCTTTTACAATCACACGCAATCGGACAACAATCAGGTGATTGTATGGGTACAGTATGCCGTGAACGAAGTCACTGAACAGCCATTTGTTATGAGACCATGGACCAGGGCCATGACGTAGAGGGAGAGTGACAGATATGAGGTATTGATGATTGAAGTAAGGGATCGGGTTAGTATGAGGTATTGTGTGGGAATTGTTGAAGTAGGTTGAGTAAGTATGAAGTAATTGGAAACCCGATCGAAGCAGCGATTTATCTGTGAATTGAGATATCCCAAATTCTTTAGAAATAAATTTTCGTCTTAGACAAGAACGAAAAATAATTAGAAATAAATAAATGCCTTCGTTTAAACAAAAATCGATCTTGCCAAAGAATTGGAATCTAAATTTAGTTTAATTTTTTAAAACCAAATTTTTCATTTTCGACAAAAAGCGAAAAATAATTAAGAATGAATAAATGTCTTTGTTTAAATGAATATGGATCTTGTCAAAGAATAGGAATTAAAATTTTTTGAAAACTAAATTTCGTCTTTGACAAAAAACAAAAAATAATTAGAAATGAATAAAGACTAGATTTGAACAAAATGAATCCCAAAGAATAGGAATTGAAATTTAATTCAATTTTTTAAAACCAAATTTTTCATCTTCGATATGAAATAAAAAATAATTAGAAGTAAATAAACGAAAATGGATATAGGAATTGAAATTTATATTAATTTTTTAAAACCGAATTTTTCGTCTTCAACAAGAAACGAAAAATAATTAGAAAATGAAGAAGGCTTTTATTGAATGAAAATGAATCTTGCCAAAGAATATAAATTGAAATTTAATTCAATTTTTTTTAAAAACAAACTTTTGTCGAAAAATAATTAGAAATAAATAAAGGCTTGTTGAGCGCCAAAGAATAGGAATTGAAACTTTAAAGACTTACGATATTTAGTCTTATTGTAATATATATTAGTCACCTGATCTCATTAAATTTTTTTTTTTTTTTTTTTAAAAGGTGAGGCCTTGCTCGTATCTTTATTGGGTAACTTATATAAGAGGTTGTTTGAACACAACGACTTAAACTGATCTCATTAAATTACATATCTGATTTCTTATTTCCTGAAATCAATAACTTATCGAATTTGGCCGACAAATTTTTTTAGGGTGTCACTGAATTTATGAAAACAGATGTAAAATCTACAGTAGATACTTATCTTTTTCTCAAATTCGCCGTAACAAGACTCTCCAAACCTTGAGACCCGGACCAATGCTCATGCGCAATATTTCGAAATAAGGACAGTCAATTTCCATAATAAAGTGCACTTACAGAATGCGCACTTATATAATAAATCTAAACATTACATTCGGCGAATCGAGATTATGTTTACCTATAGAAAGTGCACTTGAAGTTAGGATGGTAACTCAATTAAGTAAATCAAAACTAAATTGATCGTATTCTGATCAAATATTTATCAATAAAATTAAAATGATCGATCGAATGATTTACAGTATAATTTAAAGTAAATGCTAACCTGGCACATAATCTATATATATTTATTTAAGGTACTGTACAGGATCATGTAATTTAAGATATATTCAAGCCAGCTTAATTCACATGCTCGCAATTTTTCATTGGTAAGTACTGGTACGTTTATATTTATTTATGCTTATACGGTACTGTATGTAGAATAAAACCTGCTTTAAATTTACAGTAATAGGCAACTTTAACACTGGCTACCCAATTATTTTTTAGCAAATCAGTTTTGTACCCAGATAAGGCTTTTTAGATGGGCGGGTAACCTGAAGAAGAAATTTATAATGGGTCGAATCTCTAGATACAGGGCATGTGGTTCACTAATACAAATTAGTAATGTTATCTAAATCATCTCAATTAATAATATCAAAAACATGTAGAATACATAATGCATTAAAGTTGGTTTTTAAAGGAGATCGCTACGGGGACAACATTCACATGCTATGGGCACAACAACGACTAGCATTACTAAAATACACTTAACTCTAACCTGAATTATGTTGTGCCACAAGTCACGTGTATGTTGTGCTTGTAGTTTTCCTTTATACTGTACAGTAAATAACATTTTTTATTTTTACCTCTATTAAATTTCATTATTTATTTTTAATATAAGCTGTGATTATATAGAGGTAACCTTTGTAAAGTCACACTTCTTTATAATCATCTAAGTAGTATGTGCCCAACTGCGTGATTATATGGGAGGACGACTGTATATTAAAAATATATTTATTATATTTTTATTATATTTTTTATTTTTTAAAAAATCCAGTAAAGTAAAAGTCTAAATTTTACTAAGTAAACTTCAAAAAGTACCATTAAGTAAAGTTGTTAAGAACATCAAAATATACATATAATAAAAATTTAGTAGTATTTGGACAACTTTTATTGGTACATTTTTTAGCTTTTCAAAAAATTCATCAATCTAAAAATAAGCTATTTCTATATTTTTTTGTATAACTTTTTGGCCAAAAAGTATAGCTTATTTTTGAAAAGAATTTATAGTTTAAAATTGGTTTAATTTATATAAAATTACTATTTATTGCTAGTGGTAATTATCACCAGTAATCTACAATGCATAAAACAAAATACTTAAACAAAACAAACAATTTGTATTAAATAAAAATTAAATCTCTTTAATATTAGAGTAAGGATAAAGGTTAAAGATTAGGATATGGCTTTGTATATAATAAAATTTAGCAAGAAATTTTTTTTTGCATAAAAAAAAGTAGTTTCATAGACAAAATTTTAGGTTAAAAGCAATTTTAGCAATTTTTTAAAAATTTTTTGTTTTTGTTATACAGAAATTGATCTATATATTACACCTGATCCTGAATTTTAATTGGTAAATTGATTACTAGTAATGATCACTACTGGCAATAAATAGCAAACTCCTAATTTCATATTACACAAATAACTATATATAAACACACTTTGAACAATGAATTATTTTTAAATAAAAAATAAAAAAATATAAAAATATAAAAATATTAAAATATAAAAAAATAAAAAATAAAAAAAATAAAAAAATAAAAAAATAAAAAATTAAAAAATTAAAAAAATTAAAAAAATAAAAAAATTAAAAAAATTAAAAAAATAAAAAAATTAATTAGGGCGCTAACATTTATTACCTAATATCCATTTACTATAGGGGCTTACCCCCTTACCCCCAGGTAAGTAAGATTTTTCTTGACCCCCACCTTTAAAATATTACCTAAAAAATGTCAGCGCCCTTAGTAAATTATTTTTAAAGAAAAAAAAAGATAAATTTTATAATAAACAAAATCAAAAATTTATATGTTTTTTCTATAGTATAAAATAGGGCTTGCTTATATTTGAAAGTTTTTTTATTAAATAACTCTTACATGTTGTTTAATTAAAAGTTGTAGAGCTAATTTTTGTGATTCTAATAGTAGTAAAATTATAAAAATCAGTTTGATAGATTATAAGATATGAATATTTTTCAATCATTTACTATAAAGTTTTTTTTTTTTCCTTCTTCGATACATCTCGCCGTACCCCGTTTACCCAGATACCATTTACCAAGTCTAACCCCCTCAAGTTCTGTCATGGACTTCCACCTCCAACTTGACTTTCCATTAATAGCACCCTTAGGGGAAATTCTAGTTAAGAATCACATGACTCCATTCAAGAATACTTTTCAAGAGTCGATATTTCTCAAGAACCTAAGGTCCCAAGAATGGCATATCTGCATCTAGTCCCAGAGGGCCAGCAACTGTGGCAAGCGGATTGCACCCAACAGCTGTCTTTTTTGGTAGGATAGCTCCTTGTCCCACACAAGTATCTACTTACACTTCAGTAACAGCGCATTAACCGAAGCCAACACTTGTGGTCAGAGTAGTACTCTTGAACCCCTGAGTTACCTACTTCTGCCCTTGTAAGGTTCACTCTGACCATAGTACCTACTTTTCCCTTCATACCAGTCCTTTACCGAATACCCAAACTTTCAATCCAGTTAGCCCGGAAGGGTCGATTTACCTAGCTTTAGGTGCTATATGGTTTTTCTTCTCTTGGTACCTACTTCCGTAACATAGGTCCTTTTTCTCTGGCGTGACTCCGGCAGCCAGGTTGGTGGATCCTCTCCTCTGAAGATCTTTTATCATTCAGTTCTCCAGGTCCGGTTTCTGATACTCCAGTTCTGGTAGCACCGTCAAAGATCATTGTTACCTCCTTACTCGGGACTTTCCATATGGGTTTCTGTTTCTCCAGTTCCTTGGCTTTGTCTGTGTAATGGTACACAACTACGCCCGAAAGCTCCTATTCGAAATGGTATACCAAGGCTACAGGTAATATAACCAACCGATCGATGAGAAGCAGTTACCGAAACACAGATCTATTTTTCAAAGCGTCGCCAGTAGGATTTGAACCCTAGACCTGCCATATGGGGGTGACAACTTACCAACTTCCCTAAGTCACCACACCCTTGGTTTCATTTTTTTAGTTTTGTTTTTTTTTTTTTTTTTTTTTTTTTTTTTTTT
>QKWP01000015.1:314362-334551 GCA_003550325.1 Gigaspora rosea | reverse complement strand
CTTTGATTACTGTTCATGGCTTAAATTATTTCTGCCATATCTGTATCTTCTGTATCTACTGTTCGTAGTCATCTTCTCCAAACACCTTCCAGTCAGGTTCTGGAAGTTCCTTTATATTAAACACCCATTCTGGTATTGTTTCAATTCTGAAAGTTTCTTGTAGTAATTTGATCGCTTCAATTACTTCTTCTTGTTCCTTGATTGGGAATTTCGGGCAATCGATTATATTCTTATTTTGTAGTTCTTCATTTAATTTTTCGATGCTTGTTGGGAAACGTTCCTCGTCCTTTGTCTTCTTGTCATTTTCTTTTTCTCTAATCTGTATCCAATCTTCAGGTATTTTCCAGAAAAAGTAAAATTCCCTTAATGCCTTAACCGTGATCATCAGCTCTTTTGTGTTTGTTATCGATAGGGTTAGGTTCACTTTGGTTACGTCTTCCCAGTTTACTGGTAGATCTTCTAATGATGTATAGTTTACTCCTATGTATTCTCTTGGTAAGGGTGTTACACTCTATAGAAGCTTGGTATCTGCTCAATGAACCTTATTGCCGTCTCTGTCAACATTATTGGGAACTCAAACTTCTCTTTTAACGCCAGTTCCTCAGGTTTGGCTAGTAATCTTTCCTTTCTGATTATATAATCGTTGGGTAAGTATTTAAATGCATAGACTTTTCTGAGTTCCTCTATATGTGCTTTGAAATCTTCATCATCTCTTGGGCAAAACGGGAACATCTTTCTCAGTCGTGGTGTTAGATCTTGGACTGCATCAGGTAATTCTAATTTCTTTGCTGGTAATTCGAAATAGTCATCTGGTAACGCCCTCATATGGTAGTATTTACTTAATTCCTCCTTTCTCCTTCTCAGGTCCCTTAGTTCTTCTCTTTTGGTTAGTGGAAAAAGTTTCCTTACTTCCGCTCTTAGATCCTCAGGGTAGTCCAGTAATCTTTCTCTTTTATCACTAATATACGATTCTGGTAGTCTTTCGAATGCATATATTTTCCTCAGGATGATCGCTACTGTTCCCGTCCACTTTGAGTTTTCTTTCGGTAGCTCACAGGGTAGTCCCTTTCTTATCGTCAGAGGAATTTCTTTCCATTCTGTTGGTAGCTTTCTTCTAACTTCCACCTGAACTTCCTCGATCGCTTTCTTTAAGTCATTGTAGTTAAGGTTGTTTCGGATCCTCGCAAAACCAACTATATACAGTATTAATACTGTTATTTGGTGTGCGTCCATCATTCCAAATTCCTGGTTTGTTAGATAATCTAGGCCCAGTTTCTTCCTTAATTTGTTATAGAGTTGCTCTTTATTGTTCTTATTTAGTATATGCGCTCTGTAGCTCTTCTTGTATTGCTCTGTTGCCTCATTTAGCAATTCCAAAAATTCCAGCTAGTGTTTGGGTTGTATTTCGAATCTTCGTGTAAAGGTTCTAAAGAATGCCTTGTCTCTATAATGCATTTTCCTTTCTATAGCCTCTGGAATCTTCATTGCCGTTTTTCTACTCTCGAATTTGTGTTTTATAAACTCCTTTAACTCTGCCATAACTTCAAAGGCTGCTAGTATATTATTTTTATACCATTTCCTTCCATCGAATTCCTCGGTCTTTAATTCGCTATTAGCCCTCAATACCTTGTCTATGCCTCTGCTGATTTTACTCTGTCGTTCTTTGTCGAAAGGCCTCTTTATATCTTTTCCTGGACCTTTGGCCACCTCACTGTATGATAATTTTGCTTTTTCTTTTCCTTTCTCTACTTTACTTGTACTCACCTTCTTTTCTTTTTCTTTTACTAATTCATTTTCTCTATTCTTTTTCAACTCTTCCTTTAGTCTTTCCGCCAACCTTTGTTCCAACTATGGGTCTAGTTTCATTAGTTGTACGTGATCGCTTAAATTTTTGTCCGATAGCTATCGATCCTCCATTTCTGTGTCAGTTCCCGGTACCTCGGTAATTTCTACACCCAACTGTCGATCCTCGGTTCCCGTACCAAAACCCTGTAGATCAGCATTTTCTATATTCGTCTGCGATGATGTCAGATCGATTTCCATTTCGGTGTTTGTTTTGATTTCCATTTCCGATGACGTCATTTCTGTGTTTTCAGTGTTCGAGCCGTTATCCCCATTTTCGAGTTCGATTTTATCTTTTGTCAAGTGTTTTCTTTTGATTTTCTTTGTTCCTTCTATTTTTTGCGCAGCCTCTTCATCTTATCTAATTAATCTTTCTATAAAACTTTCTTGTGCTGCTTCAAATTCTTTGGATGCTTCCATCCCTTTGAGCAAAGTTATCAAATCTGGTCCGAAGATCTGTTCTTGTGTAGTTTTGTCTTTTTGACTACTTCTGTCGTTCTCTGTCTTCCCTTTTCTTTTCAGCTTCTTCTAGGTGTTGTTGTAGTTTGTCTTTTTATTTAATTAATTAATTACTTAATTATTTGTACAAAAAAGCCGTGTGTTTGTATACTCTTTTCCGTTTTTTGTTTGTTTACTTAGTGATATACGGATGTTCGGGAAAGAGTTACCTTCATTATTATTCTAAAATGATAATTAAATATAAGCCATGGCAAAAAAATTGTTTACAATTTTTGATCAAAGATCCCTTGACACCTTTCTAATCAAATTCGATCAACTTTTTTATTTTAATTCTACTGCTAACTGTAATTAAAACAAAAAAAGTGATCGAATTTGGTCAAGTGTGTATTAAGATATCTTTGATCAAAAATTGTAAACAATTTTTGCCGCAGCTTATATTTGGTAGATGTTTTTTAGATATTTTAGAATTTTGCAAACTTTGGCCAAAGATATCTTGATATTCTTCCTATAAAATTCAATAAACTTTTTTTTTATTTTAATTCTACTGCTTTCTACAATTAAAACAAAAAAAGTTAATTGAATTTGGTCAGAAGAGTATCAAAATATCTTCGCATTAAAGTTTAAAGAAAATTAGAAAAAACTAAAACAATTTACATGGGTGTGACATTATTAAAAAAGGGTGTGAAAATATTAATTTCATAATTTAAATAAATAAAAATAAATAAATAAATAAATTACTAATTTATACTACAGGTAATTATCATATATAGTTAATTTGCAATTAAAATTTAGAATTAGATATAATATATAGAGCAATTTTGTGTAACAAAGACAAACATTATTTAAAATTTACTAAAATTGCTTCTAACCTAAAATTTTGTTTATAGAACTACATGTACTTTTTTTTATACAAAACCAATTTCTTGCTAAATTTTACTATATATAAAGCCGAATCTAATCTTTAACCTTTACTTTTACTCTAATATTAAGAAAAGTGCAGTAAATTACATGATTAGGGTTTACATAGGTCCTGACCCCCCTAGTAATAGAACTATTGACCAATCAAATTTTATAATATTTAAAAAAAACTCAAAAACGTCTTTGATCTAAAAATAAGCTACTTCACAATTGATAAAAGTTGCTACATAGTAAAGTCAATTTTACTAAGAAATCGATTAAAATCGCATAAGAACCTTATTTTGCAAGTCAAAATACACTTACTATAAAGTTTTTTAAGTATTGGGGAATTTTTTATTAATTGACTTTTGATTTTTATGTTTAACAGAAAAATTAAAATTTTTTAAAAAAATATATTTGCCCCACAATTGACAAAAGTTGCTACATAGTAAAGTCTAAATTTTACTAAGTAAATAGATTAAAATTGCATAAGTAACCTTATTTAGTGGATCAAAATACACTTATCATAAAATTTTCATAAATATTGAATAATTTTTTATTAATTGACTTTCGATTTTTACATTCAATGGAAAAATTAAAATTTTTTAAAAAAATATATTCGCTCTACAATTGACAAACAACCATAAAATTTTCATAAATATTAGAGAGTTTTTTATTAATTGACTTTTGATTTTTACTTTCAATTTAAAAATTAAATTTTTTTAAAAAAATATATTTGCCCCACAATTGACAATTTTGCTACATAGTAAAATCTAAATTTAACTAAGCAAATCGATTAAAATTACTTAAGTAATCTTATTCAGCAGGTCAAAATACACTTACCACAAAATTTTTATAAGTATTGGAGAACTTTTTATTAATCGACTTTTGATTTTTATATTTGACAAAAAAATTAAAATTATTTAAAAAAATATTTACTTCAATATTATTGGCTATTTAGACTATATATATATATAGGATGTTAGATAGGGGACCTCCAGAAAATTACGTAATTTACTGCACTTCTCTAAAAAGAATTAATTTTTTTTAATAAAAATTCTTTATTTTGATTTTGTATTATAGATTATATATATATAGATTAGATTAATTATAAAATTACCAAAAATAGAAAATCTATGAAAGCATCTCAAAAATAAGAAAAAAATTACTATAATTAAAAAAGATATACATAAAAAACACCAAAAATAAGCAAACTAATACCTGACCTATCTATGTATATTTTGGGGTTCTATGATAATTATCTATAGTGATTATTAGTTATTTTCAATAAATAAATAATAAAAAATAATAAAGCAAAATTTTAGTAACTATTTGGCTTTCTTTTTTATATATTTATTTTAGAATTAAACAACTCAAGAAAAACTGCTAAAAAAAGAGCTTTTTAAATATATTTTTATTTAATTGTAAAGAGCTAGAGAACTAATATTAATAATAAAAAGAAATATTTAAATAACATATAAATTTTACAAAATAATAATTACAAAAAAATTATTCAAATTGATACTTTTTTATCTTAATTTTTAAGTCATCTGGTTAATAATTTAATTTATTCAATAAGAAACAAAATTTGTATTTGGCTAATAGAAACTTAAAAAATTAGTAAACCCAAAATTCTAATCTGTAATTACTGCATACAATACTTTTAAATAATGCAGATTTGATTACTAGGCTATAAGAATTTTGGCTATAAAAATTGTATATATAAAGTTCTTTTTATATATAATTATTTATTTATTTTTTTTTTTTTGCTTCTCTTTTTTGTAAAAAGAATATAAGTATATATTATTGGGCAAAAATTGTTGAATAATAGCAATTTGGCAAATAAGCACATGCTGCTTTGCGGCATGTATGCTAATTATTTGTCAAATTACCGTATTTGACAATTTGCCCAATAATGGTGTTATCTGGCAATTTATGATCATGATTGGTAGAGAGTAGTGTTTAAAATAGAAATTTTAATTTACTGGTACATGCACCTGTTATATAAAAAATACCGGGTCAAAAAAAAACCTGCATTAGTAGAAAATGATCATCAGATCATAGATGCACGCACTGGTTACTTCAAAAATTCCGGATCATGCACTGTTTGATCACCGGCCCAATTTTAAAATACCAGTATATGCAATATTAAAAACGGTAGATCCGGATTTTTATTACGCTATTTTATACACTGGTAGGGGGTCACTCACTGAGTTTTAATTTGAATAAACATGATTACGTTGTAACACATGAAAAAAATAATGGCAAGAAATTTTTTTATGATAATATAAGTTTGCCGAATAATATTAATTACTAAATCAAATTTATCTGATTTAAATTAGTGACTCAACTAGAATCTCTAGAATAAATTTAACTTCAAATTAATTCATTATAATAGATTTACTACTTTAAAAAATTGTTTTTTTATATATCTGTTTTATTTTTGCTTTCTTTTTTCTTTTTTAAGAATCCTATTAAAAATTTTTGATAATCCTTAGAACATTTTTAATAGTACTAGAGTCTTTTACCAAAAAGTCAAACTCAAAAAAAAATATTTTCATTTCTATTGTTACAGTACCGGAAGCCTTCTTTAATTCCGATAGAGTAACAATCACACGGCTCCTGAGATCCCTTACTTTGGGCGTGAAGCGGTGTGCAAGAGGGAAGTATAGTTTCTTTTATGTCTGTAAGAAACTACACACTTCTCTGAGGCAGTTCGGTATAAAACAACAAGAGATAATACACAGTTTATTAATTTAACAAGAGGGCTATTCCAAGGTGTCTGTTCCTTAGAAATCCCAAGAGTTTATTAATAATAAGAGAGGAGGATAAATAATATAAAGGTAAAGATAAAATACAATGTCTGGATCTGTCTAAAACTAAGGGAAATAAGGTGGGTTTATATATCTATTGAGCTAAGCGTCGCTAAGCGTCGTTAAGCGTCGCTAAGCGTCGTTAAGCGTCGCTAAGCGTCATTAAGTGTCACTAAGCGTCGTTAAGCGTCGCTAAGCGTCATTAAGTGTCATTGCACATCAATTTCGCATATCACTATTACTAAATACAGTTATTACAAAATTTCCTTATTAAGTTCTAATTTTCAAACTAATTTCTACCAAAATTAAAACCTATTCTATAACATTTCTCTCCCCTTTAAGAACGAACTCCGTGAGTTCTAATTTGGGGAAGGACTTGAGAAAGTTCGGCATCAGTTAACCTCGTAATCATTGTATAAGTAATATAGGTTGTTCGAGAGATATTTTCTAGAGGTCGATTAGAGAAAAGCAATTTCATCCGTCTGGCACACTTCCATGTGTCTCGGGCTCTTCTTTCTCCTTGAGTCTTCTCAATTATTGATTGAATATCTTCATGAGCATCAGGGTACTTGTCTATAAGGTTACCAAGATAATAATAAGCTTCGAGCAGCTTAGTCTGGTCTTGTCTGTTTCTAGTTCGAGTTTTAATTCGTTTGAGAATTTTCTGCAATTTCTCTTGATACGTTATTCCAGTATATAGAGGAATAGATGTCTGAGTTAGAGGTCCACAAGGTTGAATAATATCTTGTATAATTTTGGTTAATTTCTCAGGTAATGGAGCAGGAGTGTCTTCTTGGGGATTAGTAGTTGGAACAGTTAACGTTTCTTCCTGTATGTCTTCCAGTTCCAAGTTTGGGTTTATTTCTTCTGTGTCATTTACTCCTGGTGAATTAATTTCTAACTGCTCTGTGTCTTCCAGAGTGTTCAAAAAATTATTTGAGTCTGGCTCAAGAAAAGAAGTAATTACATTAGTAAGGTCAATAGTCTGAGTGGTATCATTATTATCACATAACCATACACATTGTGATGTAATCCACAATGCATAATTTTGGGCGGCATTATCTTGTTTCCATGTCTGAAAAAGGTATTGGAGGGCTAACAAGGTTTGAGGTTGCAATGTAGGGGTAGTCATTTTTGGGAAAATTCCAAAAGGGGTAGTTGTATAAATACATTTTGAGGTTTTACGAATTAAATTGTGTGTTTCATCCCCTTGTAGATCAAATTTCTTCTAGAAATTTCTAGGGGAATCAATAACAACTACTGGTTCCCAAGTTTGTGGCTCGTGATATTTAGCAAGACGATCACTATTATAGTATTTTTGTAAAATTTTTCCTTCTATTGTCCGTAATTTATAAGCACCATTGTCTAATTTCTCATGGATAAGAAAAGGTCCAAATCTTTTATCTTCAAATTTGGCTGAGCGAGAGGCTTCTAGTTCCTTTCTTTGTATCCACACTTTATCACCAATTTCAAATGTCTCTGTTCGAATATTGGCATCAAAACGGACTTTTTGTTTTTGCTGTGATCGTTCAGTATTTTGTCTGGCCTGATTCTGGTAGTTTGGTAATTTCTCTATTAAATCATAAGCACGTTGGAGAATACTTCCTTGTAAGTCTATTTCATCATCAATTTCTATAGGTTCTACTGGGAAAAGTGCTTCGATTGGTAAGATAGCATATCTCCCATATATAAGTTGAAAGGGGGTATATCCTGTGGTAGCATGTCTTTTTGTTCTATATGCTAAGAGAACAGCAGGTATATACAAATCCCAATCATCATCTCCTTTCACTTTTGCAAGTGATTCACACAATGTTCTATTAAATCTTTCCACCATCCCATTTGTCTGAGGGTGGTAGGGAGAAGAGAATTTGTGCTTGATAAGAAATTTCTCGCAGAGAATTCTAATAGTTTCGCTAATAAAATTGCGACCTTGGTCTGATAAGATAATTTTTGGAGTTCCATGTCTACAGATTATCTCTTCAAAGATAAACTGAGCGAGTGTATTAGCACTAGCATCTGGAACAGCACGAGCTTCTGGCCATCGTGTCAGGTATTCGGTAGCGACAATAATATATCGATTGTTTTGTTTAGTTATAGGCAAAGGGCCTACAAGGTCAATTCCAACACGTTCGAAAGCTCTTCCTATTTGTATAGGGTGTAAAGGTTCTTTCCTATGACCTTTTTGTCTTCTTTGGCATTCCTCACAAGTCTTCACATATTCTTGTATATCTCTATACATTTGATCCCAATAATAGCGGTCAGATATTTTATAATACATAGCGTCAGTTCCCAAATGTCCAGCAGTGGGGTGCTTATGCATCATATATAATACTGGTTCAACTTCTGTCCATTTTATAACTCTAAGTGGCCTGTCTGGGTTCCTTTTATTCTTTTTATAGAGAAGGTGATGTCTAACTTCAAAGTATTTAGCCTGGGTCATTAGTCGTTTTTGTTCTTGGTCAGTAAATCCATCTGGAAATTGGTCTGTGTCCAAATAGTGGTAAAGATTATGATATTGGTCAAGATTCATATAATTTATTAGGTACAATGGTCTGAGTCGGTAACCGAGAGAGGGCATCAACATTCGAATGAATTCGGCCTGGTTTATGAATAATTCCAAAATTGTATGGTTGGAGCTTCAAGATCCATCTTCCAATTCTTCCTTTGGGTTCAGCAGTACGTAACCATTTCAATGCTGAGTGGTCTGTAACTAAGATGAATTTTGTAGCGCCTAAATATTTGTGAAAATGTTCTATGGCCCATACAACTGCAGCACATTCAAGTTCAGTTGCTGCATAATTCATTTCTTCTTTTCGCAAACTTTTACTAGCATAGGCAATCGGGTGTTCTTTTCCATTCCTATCTAGTTGGCTTAGTGTGGCACCAAAGCCATTATAAGAAGCATCGGTAGCAAGTATAAATGTCTCTTTAAAATTGGGGTAGGCTAATATAGGAGCAGTAATGAGTCTAGATTTTAATTCTTCAAAAGCTTTTTGTTGTTTGTCTTGCCAGTGATAGGGTTCATTCTTTTGTAGAAGAGAATTCAAAGGGCGAGCGATTGATGAAAAGTTTTGAATAAATTGGCGATAGTATCCCGCAAGTCCAAGGAAAGATCGAAGGGCTGTAAGGTTTTTAGGAGGTTGAATCCGTTGGACAGCTTCTACTTTTTGAGGGTCAGGGGCGATACCGTTAGCAGAGATTAAGTGTCCAAGAAATGGTAGTTGGTGCATCCAGAAAGTACACTTTTCTATATTAAGTCTGAGTCCTGCTTGTTTAATTCTATTAAATACTCTTTTTAAATGGGTTAAATGTTCATCAAATGTTCTCGAATAAACAATTGTATCGTCTAAGTACACAACTACAAATTTCCATGCAATTCCTTTATATACACGATCCATCAGCCTTTGAAAAGTTGCAGGAGCATTGCAAAGACCAAAAGGCATTACATTAAATTCATAAATTCCGTATCGTGTAGTAAAGGCAGTTTTCTCTTTGTCACGGGGGTCCATGGCAACTTGCCAATATCCACTCGCAAGATCGAGAGTAGAGAACCAAGAGCATCCTGTAAGGGCATTAAGCATTTCATCAATACGAGGCAGAGGGTAAGCATCCTTTTTGGTAACAGCATTTACTTTTCTGTAGTCTACACAGAATCGTAATTTGCCATTTTTCTTTCGTACTAGAACAACAGGTGAGGTCCAAGGGCTATCAGAGGGTTGAATGAGTTTATGTTCTAACATTCTTTGGATTTCTTCTTGTATAAATTCTTGTTCATTAGGAGGTACAGAATAAGGCCGGGAACGAATAGGGTGTACATCCTCAGTATAGATTCGGTGAGTAACCAAGTTGGTTCGTCCTAGCTCAGTTATATCATTTGCAAAGAGGTCTGCAAATTCTTCTAATAATTTCCGAAAAGCTAGGCCTTGTTCTTTATTAAGTGGTCCAATATTTAAAGAAGTCTGGGTCGATAGTGTATATTCTTCATTTTCAAGAGTAATAATATTTTCAAATTTGGGTATAAGGTTCTGGTCTGGGTCGACAGGTAGTTTATGATCCTGCCTAGGATTCTCTAAAAATTTTGACAAAGTGTATTCAAGGCATTAGCTCGATGGGCATTTTGGGCTTCTTCTTGGAAAAAGCATAATAAAGCAGCATTGGTAGTTTCCAAGGTTTCAATTCTTGCTTGTAATTGTTTTATCAATTGATCCTGTTGTTGTACTTGTTGTTGAATCTGATAAAACTGTTAACTATCATTTATTTCCTTAACTTTTTCTTTAGCATTTTGAGAGTAAATTTCTGGGTCTGGTAGTTTGCAATCATCACAATATCCTTGATTTGCATTCAATTCCTCTTGGTGTTTAACATGTAAACATTCCCGACAGATGTCAACAGGAACTGTAAAGTTTCTTCGAAGTATAGCGAGGGCATACTTCTGGTCATAGTCTGGGTGGCTGGTGTCGAAGAATTCATCTAAAATTGCTTGTAGCGGGTCAATATCATTTTCTGATAGTATGTCTGATTTAGCTTGCAATATAATTTGCATTTCCTTATAGCTCCAGGGTTGAGTTATGCGGTCAGAGGTTAGAGGTTCTAGGGCCTGGGCAATGGTCTGGTCATTTTCATCCAAGAGAATCTTCGCAAGTCGGTAAATTCTGGTCTGGTTCATTTCATATTGGTGTCCGGCATTCTTTGTTGATTCAGTATAACGTTTGATTCGAGTCCAGAGGTTATAATTAGGATTATACTGGATATCCTGGCTAGCCTTGTATGCGTAAAGGTGTTCTAATTCACAAAACCATAATTCTTCCCGAAGACTGTCTAATTGACACATTCTAGGTCTTGTATCTGCTTTATTACATACTTTGCAATTAACAAGCATTCCACGTCCTTCACCTTGGGTGAAGAAATGGATACTCCTAGGGTCTTCTCGGTCTAGAGCACAGTGAAAGTCAGAATAGCATCCAGGGCAAACAAGTTTCTCTTCAAGAAGTCTAAGGACTTCAGGTCTGTTAGGAACTCTACATTGACAACAATGGTGGGTACGGCGAGTGCTATGGTTAGGTAGGCGATTACTATCAACTTGATCAAGAGTACATCCACACTGGTAAACCAAATTTTGTCTTTTCCAAGTGGCAAGAGGACAGTAGGCTTCAATATGTCCTAATGTACTGCATCCTCTGCAGACATTATTGGGGCAGTCCCTATATAGGTGGTTGGAGTCATGACAAGTAGGGCAGGTGGTACGTCTTGGGGCTTGTTTAGGGCATTTAACAGCGATGTGGCCAAATTCCTGGCATCGATTACATTGGTTGGTAGGACAATTTGCAAAGAGGTGGTCAGGAGAACCACAATTTCCACAGACACGCTGTTTAGGAGCTTTTCTGTTTCTACGGCGAGAATGATAAGTGGTCCATTCATTTTCTTCTAGTGAAAGAGATTGGTCTGAGTCTTCTCGATCGAAAGTATAAGCTTCTCGAGGGTATAAGTATTCTGGTTCATAAAGGTCTAATTCATCTGGTGCAGTCACAGTGGGTTGACTGGGTAGAGGTTGGTTACTTTCATAAGTAGTAGGGATAGTATGTTTCTTGTTTTCCCATTTAAAAGTATAACAACCATTTTTCCAATTATAATTTGCTTCCACTTTTTGATTCCAGTCATTGCCTAATAGAAGAGAGTAAGAAGTAGTGTCTACTACTTCTACAGTAAGAGGGATAGTAATGTGATCAATTTCAATTGGCAGGTCTTTTATAATCCCTAAAGGCCGAGTGGAAGTTCCAACTGCAGGAACAATAAGGCTGTTAGAGGCCTTTTCAATAGTCAATCCAAGTTCTTTGACTGCCTTGTGAGCAATCATGCTGATTGAAGCACCACTATCAATAATAGCTTGGTAAGGTTTATTCTGAAGAGAGACATTACATTTGACAGGTGTAGTATACGCAGGGGTTTGAACAAGGTTGGCATTTTTGGCTTCCTCATACAGGTGAGTAGCCAAGGCACCTCGGATAGATGGATTATTGAGTAGCGTTTTCCACTTGCTAGCAGTAAGAGAGGGTGTCTGAGTCTGATTTTGTGTAAGATAATTAACACTTCGATGATAAGGCGAAGGAGATCGATTAGAGGAGTTTTGGTAAGAGTGATAGTTATCATTATTTCGGCTTCTATAATTATTATCTCTAGATTGGCTTCTAGGACGAGAATTATTGCGACTGCGAGAACGGTCTCTGTTATTGGAATAGCGATCAGAAGAGCGACCATTTCGGTCCCTATTTTGGTTGTTATTTCTGTTCCGGTTATTGTTATTATTATTACGACGAGAATTGGATCCTTGTCGTTGGTCCTGTTTTCTACTATTGCAATCACGAATAAAATGTCCAGTGCGTCCACAATAATAGCAGATAGGAGGCTCTTTCATTCGAGGGGTTTGGGCACGGTTGTCAGCATAATTAACAGAAGAGGTAGGTGTGGTCTGTGTCTGGGCTAAATTAATACTAAGCTTAGCAATTTGGTCTGTAAGTTGTTGAATAGCTTGGTCGGTATTGGTAGTAGGGGTAGTCATTAATTTTCCAGTTTCCCAGCGGAGGGCTACTTCAATAGCATCGGTCAGGGTATTAGGTATAGCAGCTTGAACATTAACTGCATACTCAGAACGTAAGCCTTGGATAAAAAGTTGTTTAACAAAATCAGCGGGAAAAACACCGGTTGGGTCCACTTTCGTTTGCAATGTACGAAATCGGTTGACATATCCATCCACCGTTTCTGTGGGTCCTTGCTTAATTTCGAAAAGTTGTTTTTGCCAAAGGGCCTTTTGCTTAGTAGTATAGAAACGTGTCTTAAAAAGATGCTGGAAACTTCGGTTCTGGTGGTTGTTATCATTAAAAACATTGGGTACCGGGTTTAAAGCAGTATACCAGTCTAGAGCAACACCTTTAAGGTACACAGGAGCAAGCTGAAGTTTCCGTTCAGCACTCCATCGGTTGGCAGTAGCGGCTCTTCGAAATTCCTTCAGCCAGTCAGCAGGGTCTTGGGTTCCGTCACCGTAAAAATCTGCAACAGTAATAAGAGTTTTCTCAGAGCCTTGTCCAAGGGCATTGGCAAGATCAGTTATTGCTTGCGCAGCATCTTGTAAAGCTTGATCACCCATTAGGTTTTCTGGTTGGTTAGGAGGTAAGATAGGGTTTAATTCTTCAACAAGAGGTTGTAAATTTATTTCCTCGAATTGTGGAGGAGAGTCAGCTCTAACAATAGTAGCGTCTTGGTTTTGAATATAATGGTCGAGAGGGTCAATTAAATTTTGGTCGTTAAGAGGAGGAGTATTAAGTAATGGAGGTGTATGGCGTGGGGTAACGTTTATATCTAAATTAACAGTTGGGTAATATTCAGTTACAAGAGGAGATGGAGGAACAGTTGTGCGAGCAGGAGAAAAGGTTTGTTGTAAATAGCGAAAGAGGCGATTTCGTGGAGGAGGAGTAGTTTCTCGAGTATAATGATATGGAATTTCTGAGATAGGTGAAGAAGGAAGTGCAAGGCTTGGAGGGATTGGTATATAAGTATTAGTGGAAGAACCAACACCAGTATCAGCTAATTGTTCAGGTCCTAAGGTGAATATAGATCTGGGTGGAGAAACGTCAAAATTTAATTCAGTTCTTCCTAGTTGATTTTGAAAATTGAATAGAAGGTTTTCAGTCCTTGGTCGAGTTGAAGCAGGTGTAGAAGGTAAGAGGTCCTCAATGTGAAGGTCAAGTAGAGTAGCTTCAAAATTAAGAGGTAAGGTAGGTGCAAGAGTATAGGGGGTATGTGCAAGGAGTAGACCAGCAATAACTTCTTTTGGGTCTAATAGGTCGTTGTTATAGCGGCAACTAAAAACAATATCTCGAGCAGCAGCTCTAGCAGTATTATAATCAGTAGCAGCAACTAAAATACAGTAAGAGTCGTTTGTCTTTTGTGAGTATTGGGTAGCAAAATAATTGTCTCGATACGTTCCCCAGAATCGGCGAAAGGGACGGTATAAATTAGCAACAGGGTAACAGATAGTACAGGATAAATCAGGATGGTAGGCTTGCAAAACGTCTACCGCAAGTGAGGAAGGATGACTTGTTTCGTGTACTTCAATTTGTTCTAAGTATAGTTCATACGCTCTATTCATATAGAAAAGGCAGTTCCCAAGTCTTAAGGAAACTAATAAAAGAATAATAAAATACCTCCAAAATAAAAGGTTAGTAGTAAGTTGTTAACAAAATTTTAATCTCCTAAATATAGTAAATAGTTAGTATCCAACAAAAAGAAAATTCCAAGTAAGTTGTAAGAGAATAATAAGAGTGCAATCAACAGCAAGAGGGTTAGTAACAGCCAAAAAAAAATAATTAAATTTCTGCCAAAAGTAATAATAAGATTTCCAAATTCTTTAATAATATTCAATAATTTAAATAGGTTTCCGCCAGAAGGCACCAAATGTTACAGTACCGGAAGCCTTCTTTAATTCCGATAGAGTAACAATCACACGGCTCCTGAGATCCCTTACTTTGGGCGTGAAGCGGTGTGCAAGAGGGAAGTATAGTTTCTTTTATGTCTGTAAGAAACTACACACTTCTCTGAGGCAGTTCGGTATAAAACAACAAGAGATAATACACAGTTTATTAATTTAACAAGAGGGCTATTCAAAGGTGTCTGTTCCTTAGAAATCCCAAGAGTTTATTAATAATAAGAGAGGAGGATAAATAATATAAAGGTAAAGATAAAATACAATGTCTGGATCTGTCTAAAACAAAGGGAAATAAGGTGGGTTTATATATCCATTGAGCTAAGCGTCGCTAAGCGTCGTTAAGTGTCGCTAAGCGTCATTAAGCGTCACTAAGCGTCATTAAGCGTCGCTAAGCGTCATTAAGCGTCGCTAAGCGTCGTTAAGCGTCGCTAAGCGTCATTGAGTGTCATTGCATATCAATTTCGCATATCACTATTACTAAATACAGTTATTATAAAATTTCCTTATTAAGTTTTAATTTTCAAACTAATTTCTACCAAAATTAAAACCTATTCTATAACACTATTTTAATTTTTCAATATCTGGTCTAGTTATAGTTGCTCTTATTGTTATATACAAATATAGTATTATAAAGTTTTTCATAGATTGGTATTTGTAAATAAAATTGGTATAAGGAATTATTAAAAAAGTTAAGTAACTAATATTTTAATTTTTAACAATTAATATTAGGCTATGAAAAATTAATCAATTTTTTTTCATAACCCAGCCGGGTCAAAATTTGGAAACCTCAAAAAAAATTTTTTTATATGTTTTAATAACCGGGTGGGATTTTAAAAAAAATTTTATATAAAATTTCATAAAATTTTATATATGATATTTAAAAAAAAAAGCCGGCCGGCCGGGTTAGTTAAAAAGATACATGTTATGAAAACCAAGTAGTTAAATTTGTATAGCCTTAATTATAGTAAATAGTTAAAGGGAGTAACAAAAATCAGGTGATTTTTTAGGGTGGGAGGGGGGTAAAAAAAGTTAAAATTATATATAAGAACCTGACTATTTATATATTAAGGAAGAGGGAAGGGGGTAGGCCTCTGATAAAAAATAATCAGATGATTAATGACACTGTCCTAACTAATTTTATTATTTATTATTATTATTTTTATAGTAATCTTTATATAATATAATATACCAATATTAAGTATTAATAGTATAATTAAGTACTATTGTTTTAATTATAAAAAATTATTTTAATTTAAATCTTTTAATTTTTATAAATAAATTACTAAAAAACATAATTATAACCTATAATATTTTATTAATAACTCTATTTTTAAAACTAATATTTAAAAAGTTTAAAAATATAATTATATTTTTAAATAAAGTTAGACCTTGATATATTCACCAGCTTGAAAAACAAGAATTCAGTAATTATAAAAAGTTGTGACTATATAAAGGTCAAATTTTATATAGTTTATAATAGTTAGAGCTTAAAAATAGTGTGATTATATCAAGGTTGTGACTATATCAAGAGTAACTATAATGAGGTTAACTATAGTATATAATTATATTAAAATTTATTTAATATTTTTTTTTGACAATTCTGTTTTTATTAATTGTTTTAAAGAATTATATATAACAACAAATTTTATAAATATACTTAAATACAACCTGCTACAACAAAGTTTTTTTTCAAAAAGCTATTTATTAACTATATGGTGCCATGATCCCGAAATATACTTAGATAGATCAGGTTAATTATAGGATTACTAAAAAAGGAGAACCCCGGACATTTCTCATAAGGTCATATTTTTTTTTAGCAAATTAGTTATAATTTAAACCAAGGTCCAAATTTAAAATTTGGCAAATTAGTATTAATTTAAATAATGGTCACATATTGAATTTGGCAAAACATTAGTTAATAAAGATGTAGTTAGACCCAAAGATAATCAATCCCTCATAAGAATGTTAGAGGTATGGTTAGAAAACAATCTAAAAGAAAAGCTAGTTACAAATAGAGCAAAAGGAATAGTATGCAAGACAACATTGGTTCTTCAGAAAAAGTATATCACGCCCAGCCAATGTGCCTACATTAACAATATGTTCATTTTACTGAAGCTAAAATACATGCTCCAGGTCTCCTGATTATCATCAAAGAACCTGAAGAAAATACAACAGCCCTTTTTGAAGCTCATTAAACATAAAATTGGAGCTAAAAGGTCCATGGGTAACTTTGTTATTATACACAAGGACCTCATTAATTGTTGACACCTTGACCATGAGTTGGTAGCGAGGCAAATTGTAGCATTATAAGCAAGTGAATCAGAAGGACCCTCTGTCTGGGCTTGCAAGAATCAGAATTAAACAGGAGTACTTCAACGCCGGTCTAACAAAGGAAATAGAAGATAATGCTACTACGCAGGATCTGTATAAATTGAGGAAAAGTAATTTGTCATGTTTGGTCTTACTTAAAGCAAAGGAGCTAGGGCTCAACTTTCATTTCAATAATGAGAAGTGAAACCTTGCAGGGTCTGGTGTTACAATTAGAGCGCTATTAAAAAGGTCAGACGCATTAACCCTAATGAAAGAACTCAGAAAACACAATATCTTCTATCTTAACCAACTTATTACCAAGAACGGGAAGAGCCTAATATCATGGCAGCAACTCATGTTGGCACGTGGTTCTAGTAGAAAAGGAAGGAAAGCGAAATAGTTTGCTGTAGTTAAGGAAAAAGTTCTTCAAAACCACGGGGCAAGAATATTAAAGGGAGAGTTTATAGTTTTGCTCTTAGGAAAGTCCAAGGCTAGCCATGAATCGGAATCTAATTTCTAATGATGATAGCTGCAAGGAGTAGATATGGCTTCAAGACAAGGAGAATTTAGGTGAAGTGCACAGAGTTATAAAGAAAGGGGAGAAAAGAGTTTTCGCAGAGCATAAGGGTCATAGTATAAATTTGAAAATAGTGAGATGTTACTTTTGAAATGTAACTGCCAAAACGAACAAGGTAACAAGAAGCTCAAGTGTTCGAAATGGGTATATAAGGAAGACATTGTCATTCAGCTACTGAGACCAACACTTAAATCAAGCAAAAGAATAGTTCCTGTGTTTAAAGATTTTATAGAGAAAAGGGGTGAAACTAAAAAGGAACTTGCCTTGAAAGCAGGTGATGAATTGGTGTGATTAAAACCAGTAGAACAAAGAGAACTGGAAATATTGAATAAGCAGAGATTTGAACCGGGTCTAAGGGTTCTATTAGATGAGCAGATTAGATTCAATCTAGATCAAGAGAAGAGTGAATTTATTTTTTATACAGATGGTTTTCTATTTAAAGAGGAGGGTATCTCAGTTATGGGTGCAGGTTGGTTAGGGGCATGCTATTTATTACATAATTTTTACTATAGATACATAGTCAGAGATAGTGATCACATCTATATATTATATTAATCAATTAGAATTAGATAAAATGATTACACCATACATGAATAGAGGTGGCTACTAAGTAAAAAATATTACATAATAAATGGCATGCCCTTACAAACTGATAGAGAAAGATCAAGGACTATTTTGGAGGGTTTTGCCAAATTGGAAAACTGGCCTTCATCTTCGAAGCCAAAGTTGGTAGCTATTTGGCTAGTTTGTTAACAGTTCCTACTAATAGTATAGTCTTAATTCACACAGATAGTGCTGTCACAATTGAATATATAAGAGGTGGGAAAAGACATCTAGATGCGATTTTGAAATGGTGTAAAGTTAAGAACTACGATGTACAAATGAAGATCCAGAATCTAATACGAATAAAGCAGATTGAATTAGACTTATTAAAATCAAAAGTTATAACAACAATTTCTGGAATGACAGGGCTGACTTTCTTGCAAAGAAGGGAGCCAGACAGGATATGATAGTAGATATCATACCGAAAACGAATGACTGGTTGACATACAGCCTTAGTTGAAAAAATTATGTAGTAGAAACGAAAATAAAATCTTTTATTAAAAGAATACAAACACCCAAATTGGCACAGAATGGAAAGCTTCAGGTACTTACAAAAGTCTAGAGCGAGAAGAAGATAGTAAGGAGCTATTCCATTGGTAGTTATTTTGATCGCACCTAAAGGAACTGTCAGGAGTAAAATGTAACTCAATAGCAAGAGGCAAGCATTTAGCATTTTGGTTGAAATTTCTGTATAATAAGCTGCCATTATTACAGGAGTTAGAAAGACAAAGACCAGAAATATACAAGGATACCAGCTATAAGCTGTGTAGTAAAAATGTGCTGAAAATTCTTAAACACCTTGCAGTTTGCAAGAGCCTGAGGGCAACATGGCAGAATATTGAAACAGTAGCCTTAGAGGTTGCTTGGAAGGAAATTTTAGCAGAAGAAAGATCTGGTGCCTCTAAAAGTCTTTAAAGAAATTTTTTTGGACGAAATCTCAGGAAAGCTTTTTTAGAGTGCATTTAGCCAAGGGACTATTTCCAGAATGTGTTTTCAAAAAATTGGAAACCAGAGGAATAAGACGAAGAAATCTTAAGATCTGATTAAGATTTTTCTTTTTTCAATACAGAATAGCTTTTACAACTCTATTTGAAGAGAAAGATGTATAAAGGTCGTAGAATGGAAAAAAAGAACAGGAATCACAAGAAGTATGAAAAGGTCTGGTCCTTCAGGCAAAGACAAAAGGAAGAATGCTCCAGCGACAAATGGTCCAAAGCAAAGTATTACTAATAAAGGAAATACCAAAGTGGCAAGAAGAAGAGAAGTTGACACTCTTTGGACAAAGGCAATATAGGAGTACATTAAAAGTGGTTTCAAAACACTAATAATTTGGTTTTTAACAGAGCTAACACAGGAACCTGGCTTACCTGTAAGCCAGTGTGACAGGTCGCATCTAGTAACTGAATGATGCTGGGCTTTTTATTTGTAGTATAGTAAATTTGTAATATTTGTGTTAAGTATTATAATAGTATTATATAAAATAAAGCACCGACGAGACTGTCAAAGCCAAAAAAAAAATAAAAATTTGCTAAAACATTTAAAATTTCACATTGTTATATTTAATATTTTGGAGATTTATCCTTTTTTGGAATGGAAAAATAAAAACATTAAAAATAATAAATAAATAAACAAATAAATAAAGTAAAAAGCATGTTATTTTTTTATTTACTTTGTTAAAAAATACGTGTATTATTTATTTTTTTTATTTTATTATAATAACTCTAACCTTAAATCGGATTTAATTTTGGTCTATAATTTATATATTACGCAGATTTGCAAATCAATTAATTAGTACCTGTATATATACACGTAGTGCTTTTTTTTTTGTCATTTATTTTATTTTATTTTTTTTTAAATTACTGTATCATTTGTTTTTTTTATGTTTTTTTTATTTTAATAATTTATTTTATTTTTATTTTTATTTTATTTTTAATTTATTTAATTTTTTTTATATGGCTTTATTATTATTATAATTTTATTTTTTTTAACATTTTTATTTTATTTTATTTTTTTTTATATCGTTTATTTTTTTTTATTGTAAATTGGTTCTTTTTTTTAAATAAAATTAATTTTTATTTTTTTTTATAATTTTTTTTATTTTTACAGTTTTTTTTAAATTCCGTTTTTTTTTATATATAAATTTTTTTAAAAACTTTTTTATTTTTTTTATTTTTTTAAAATAATTACTTTATTATTTTGTTTTTTTTTT
>QKWP01000015.1:283397-313879 GCA_003550325.1 Gigaspora rosea | reverse complement strand
ACCACAGGTGATTATCACCTGTAGTCAATTTACCAATTAAAATTCAGGATCAGGTGTAATATGTAGATCAATTTTTGTGTAACAAAAACAAAAAATTTTTTAAAAAATTGCTAAAATTGCTTCTAATCTAAAATTTTGTCTATGAACCTACTTTTTTTTATGCAAAAAAAAATTCCTCCTAAATTTTGGTATAAACTATGCTCCCTGCCCCATCCTAGTTCTCACTCTTACCCTAATATTAAAGAGATTTAATTTTTATTTAATAAAAGTTGTTTGTTTTGTTTATTTTTTTATGCATTGTAGATCACAAGTGATAATCACCTGTGGTGATTATTAGTTATTTTCTTGATTTTTTTTATTTTTTTTTAAAAAAATATTCTTTTTTTTTACTTAAATTATATTTAAATTGTTTTTTATTTAATTAAATTATTTTTATTTTTACTTTTTCTATTTAAAGCTTCTTTTTTGAAGATTACTAGAAATAACCAGTGATGATAATCACTAGTTACACAGATTAGAATATAATATAACGATAAGTTTTTTTTTTATTTCTCGTTTTTTTTTAGTTTTTTTGTACTGGTACTAATATTTAAAATTTTTTTTTTGAAAAAAAGTAATGGAATTAAATATTAGCAATAAAAATTTAGAAAAACATTTGCAAACAGTCTTTCGTCATTGGTGTTGTTCTCACTTCGCTGTTGGTGTTTGTCACTGATGTTATTAGTCGGCGCGTTCGTACATTTTTTGTCGCTAGGGGTTTTCAATTCAGTCCTGTACTTTTTTTTTGTTTATTAATTCTGAACATTAACTTTTTGTGTTTTCTCTTTTTTAAATTCTTCGAAACAATTTCAGTGCTTTTCGTCGTTAGCATACTCATCAGGTAGGTGCTTTAATTGCATTCGGATTTGGTTTTGGCCGCACATAAAACTAAGTATTTATTTTTATTCGTCGTTTTCAGTATAGTTTATCTTTATTGTTAGTATTGGAGTATTTCATCATTTATATTAGTAGGCCGTTGTTATATCACATTGGTGGTATTAATATCTTGTGCTATTCTTAGTTGTTTTTGCATGCTGGTGCATTTCACTATATTGTTGATACATCATTTTTCATAGATGTAGTATGATAGTACTGGACATAGCAAGATAGTTAGTATGAGATGTAGCATGATAGTTAGTAACACGATACTTAGTATAGGGCATAGCATAATAGTTAGTATGGGATTTAGTATGATAGTTGGGACATAGTGTAATTTGTATTTATTTTTTGTATTTTTTTTTTTTTTAATTTTTTTTGTATTTTGTAATAAATTAAATTATTAAAATATATAAATATTCAAATTTATTGTAATATTTAATATTTAGGCAAGCATATACAGTAGTAATTTTTTTATTATTTGCTTTGCAGATTTGTACAGATGTTTATTAATTACAATTTTAAAAAATTTGCTTTATATTTATTTATCTGATACTAAATGTTATAATTTAGTTTTATGGAAATAGAAATTTGTCGCACCCGTGACATGTCACACCCCCGGTTCGGCCAATCAAATCGCACGATTTTGTAGGCAAAAATTTTGTTTTTTAAAAATTCAAAATTTTACTAGTAAAATGTAAAAATAAATAAGCGATATCAAAGCACATAATGTAAAATTTTATTCTGAACAACCTTTTCTAAGTCATAAAGATAGATTATCTTAGTAAAAAAAATGTTTTAGAAGAAAAATCAAAATTTCGAACGTTAGCACATATAAACCTTTTTTTACTAATATAAATCTATCTTTACGTTTAAGAATTATATGTAGAATTTTATGCTAAACAACTATTTCTAAGTTAAAAAGATAGATTGTTTTAGTAAAAAAAATGTTTTATATGTGCTAAGTTTGGAAATTTTTGATTTTTCTTATAAAACGTTTTTTTTACTAAGACAATCTATCTTGATGACTTAGAAAAAGTTGTTTAGAATAAAATTTTACATTATATAGCATGCTATCTTATATAAATTTTACATTTTATTATGTAAAATTTTTAATTTTTTAAAAAAAGGTTTTTTGCCTATAAAATCGTGTGATTTGATTGGCCGAACCAGGGTGCGACATGTCGCGGGTACGACATGTCGCAGGTGCGACAAATTTATTTTCCCAAAATTTATATGTAATAATCCAACTTTTAGCAAATTTACTTGATTTTAGGGGTAGCAAAAATGTCTAAATTCATGCAAATCAGTTATAACATACATGAGAGATGTCCAGGGTTCTAAAAAAGAAAAGATCTGCAGAAAATCTTCAAAAATAAGCAAAAAATTACTATAAATAAAAAAGATTTGCACAAAAACCTCAAAAATAAGCAAATTCATACCTGACCTATCTATGTATATTTCGGGGTCCTATAGGGGCGCTGATATTTATTACCTAATATCTATTTACTATAGGGGCTTACTTCCCCTACTCCAGGTAAGATCTATAAATAGAATTTTAGCCAATCAAATTTAACTAAAGTAAGATTTTTCTTGACCCTCCCACCCCCTAAAATATTACCTAATAAATGTCAGCGCCCTAGTACCTTTTGATTTTAGAAGTAGTTGTTAATCTTGTTAAAATCTCTTATTTGTTTCTTTTATAGCAAGTAGTTTACTATATGCAATCTATTTAGATTTATCTTTATTTTTTTACTTTAGAATTTGCTTAAGTTTTTATTTTTTTTCTAAATTTTTTTTTAAAACTTTCTTCAATCTTTTTTTTTTTTGATCTTAGATTTGGTTTTATTGTTCCTTTTTGTATTTTTTTTTTATTATTTTTGTTCATTTTCTTTGAATTTAAAAGATTTTTTTTATAAAGTACCAAATATATTTATAAAATTTCTTTTAATATAGATTAATTTATATTTAATAAATTCTTTTTACTAAAGGTATAGTAATTTATAAAAGCTATTAAATTGTTACTTCCAAGTAGCAGGTCTAGAGTTCAAATCCTACTAGCAACAATTTGAAAAAAATAGACCTGTGTTTTAGTAACTGCTTTTTATCAATTAGTTAGAAATATTGTCTGTAGCTTTGGTTCTACTATTTTGAATAAGAGCTTTCAGACATAGTTGTGTATTTATTATACAAATAAATTCAAAGAACTAGAGAAACAAAAACTTATTTAACAAGTTCCAAGTAAGAAGATAACAAAGATTTTTAATAGTGCTACCAAAACCAGAATATCAAAAACCAAAGCTAAAAAACTGTATAATAAAACCTTAAGAGTTGTATTCACCAATCTGGCTACCAGAGTTGTACTAGAGAAAAAAAACCCTATGCTATAAAAGTAGATACCAAAGAAAGATGAAATAATGATATCTATTACTAGATAAATTGACTCTGCTAGGCTAACTAAATTAAAAATTTGAAAGATATTAGTATAAAAACTAGTAGGATAGTTAAAGTTGGTACTAAAATTAAAGTAAATCTTATAAGAGCAAAAGTAGGTAATTATAATAGTTTAAGAATACCTCTAATTACAAGTATTAATTAACATATAGTCTAAGTTACCAAAGCATAGATGAATACCTATATAGAACAGGTACTGCTCTATCAAGTTTGCTATCAAGAATAAGCTAGACTATATTTGAATATAAAAAAGGAGTTCTAAGAGTATGAATTATTAACAAAACTTGGGACTGACTATATATAAACTGCCAAGAATTTCGATATATTAAGACAACTAGTTAAGAAATAGAAGATTAGTGAGTTTAAATAGATAATTTTCTAGCAGGTTACAGATATAGCAGCTAGTATAGAACCTTTAGATAGATCACTTAAATTAGGCAACCAAAAGTTGCATATGTTTTTTTTTTCTGTTTTATACCCGAGACCTTGTTCTTTATTATTTATTAAGTTTAATATTATTATATGCAGAAGAGAATAATATGTTACAACTATTTAGAAAAAGAAACTCTGACTTCATGATAGCCTTCCACTACCATCAATCTTTATCAGAGGCCTTACTGTTAGCTGAACAAAATTATTATAATAACTTATTAGACTTGCAAAATAAAAATTGTTAATATTAATAACCTTGTCTAGTTTAACCGGCCCAGGTCCTAGTATGTTAAATAAAAAGCAGTTATATGATCTGGACTGCTTAAAACAAAGCTTTTAGAATTTTCGTCCAGTGGTTTCCCTATAAGTCTCGCACATCTTTCCACGGTACTTGTTTCCAAGCTACTTATGACAATTGTATTCAATTCAGTAGGTGCCTTTCCTTTTTGGGAACAGTAAATACTACAGATCTTTGGAGGGAGTATACCAAATTGCCCACTTTTTGAAAATTCTTTACAAACTGACAGCACCAAAAAGAGTTCACATATAGCTATAGTAAGGACAATAGTTCTTTTTGTATAGTTCAAAATCTATCAGAAAGTCGCCAAGTACTTCTCAGATTGTGGTGAGTAATAAACTCTAAGCTTGTTAGCAGGTAGTCTATGAACTTTACCTCTAAATGACAAGTAGTAGTTTTTGGTAAGTGACAAACTCTAAACTATTAGCAGATATAGTCCGGTACAAAAAGATTTGTACCTCAAATAGCTCTGATTCAAATATTTTTTGTACAAATTAATTTTTGATTTTTTTAATTTAATATACTTATTAGGTTACCGGATTAATAAAAATAAAATTATTTTGATAATTTTATTGATAAAATAAAAAAATTTATTAATAGTAACTTTTTTTAACAATATTTACTATATAATTTACTATAGTAATTTATAGTAATTTATATATACATGTATAGTAAAAAAAATCAAATTACTTCACTTTANTTGATTTTTTTAATTTAATATACTTATTAGGTTACCGGATTAATAAAAATAAAATTATTTTGATTATTTTATTGATAAAATAAAAAATTTTATTAATAGTAACTTTTTTTAACAATATTTACTATATAATTTACAATAGTAATTTATTGTAATTTATATATACGCATATATAGTAAAAAAAATCAAATTACTTCACTTTAAAGCTTAATTTCTTCACAATTAGTGATTCAATTTTGCTCAAATTTTAATCATATCTTTATCATATACATATTAATGCACTTGCATAGTACAAGCTCATAGAACTGCATATTGGTTGCAAAAATATTTAAAATATCTTTTTTTTTAAAAAAAATTTTTCTTTTTTTCTTGAATACAGCAAATTGTACATGCAAAATTATTAAAATAAAACAATGTTGAAACAATAAAAATAATAATAAGTTAGATTAAAACCTATTTTATTTGATATTAAAAAATTTTTAATAATTACTTAAAAATATAAAAACTTTTACTAAGTGTTAAAATTATAAAACTTTTTGAAGTACAAATCTTTATGCACTGGACTATACTCAGTTAACTATATTTCTAAATAACAGCTGCCAGGCTGCATGTTTTCGTTGGTTTTTCTTCTGTTTCTTTGAGACTTTACTTCTGAAGTATTAGCGTATTTGTTGGTACAGGTAATCAGTGGATAGATACAGAAAATCTTCCTAAAAGTTGCATATGTGGCTAGTTGTACTTTTATTTGTATATATAATTAAATAAGTTATATTTAATAAAACTCTAGATTCCAAAAATAAATACTTTGATATCAAAAAAAAAGAATTTTTTTTTTACAATTTTTTAGATTCTACAGTTTTTTAAAATTTGTTTTATTTTTTCAATTAATTTTAAAAGAATCTTTTTTTTGCTTGAATTGTTTATGAAATTTTAAAATATTTTTAATATTAACCAAAAAATTACTTTTATATGGCCTAAATAGAAGTTTAAAGTTTTTTTTAAAACTTTTAATATAAATTTTTTTTAAAATTTTTTAAATTTTATATATATCTATATATAAAAAATATTTTATTTCAAGGGTTTTATTTTATAGAAACATGTCATCATAGTAATCCATGATTAACCAATTAAAGTTTGATCACATGTATCTTTATTTTTTTTTTAAGTTTTTTTTTTTTAATTTTTTAATTTATTAATTTAATTTTTTTTTTTGAATTAATATATTTGTAGCCATAGGCTACATGTAGCCATAACTAAAATCAGGTGTAACAAAACTATCAAATTATCAAAATAAATTTTTTTATAAAAATAAAACCCCACGATTAATATTAGGGTTAGGGTGAGGCCTGGGACAAAGCAAGACATAGTTTATACCAAAATTTAGCGAGGATTTTTTTTGTTAGAACATAGAAGATGGTTTCATAATCAAAATTTTGAGTTATTGGCGATTTCTTTAAAAAAACTAGTATTTGTTTTGATTTCACATTACACCTGATCCTGAAATTTAATTGGCTTTATTGATATGGCTACATGTAGTCATAGCTACAAATATATTAATCCTTTTTTTTTTATAAATTTAATTTTTTTTTTTATAATTTAATTTTTTTTTTATAAATTTAGTTTTTTTTTTTAGTCAAGTACAAATATGAAGAAAATGAAATGAAAAAAACAAACCAAAAATAGAATAAAAAATGAAACAAAAAACAGAACAAAAATAAGATATTTATTATTATTTTTTTTTAAGTTTCTTTTTTTTAATATTTAAATTATTTTTATTTTTTAGTCGAATACAAATATGAAGAAAACAGAACAAAAGCATGAAGAAAACAAGATGAAATAGATGAAATACAGAACAAAAATGAAATGAAAACAAGACAAAAACAATGACAAATGAACCTAAAAAAAAAATAGGAAACCCATCAAAAAACGAAGAAAAACTGCCAAAGCTTACAGAACCCATCAAAAAACTTAGGGGTATCTATAAATAACATTATACAAGAGGGGTTGAACGAATGATAACATTTTTCTCAATAAGTAGAGGGGGTCAAAAAAATATAACATAATTTTTTTAGAAAAAATTGGCTAAAAATTAAACCAGTGGTCCAAATTTAATGATTTTGGTACCATTCGATTCATCTTGGTGAGAGGAGTCGAATGGTACCAATTTCATTTCATTTGGATTACTGAATCAAAGTTATTGGGCAAATACTTTGGTTATTATGTTTTTTATAAAATTACTATAAAATCAATAGTTTTTTGTGAATAACTATTGATCCAGTAATCCAATGAAATGATTTTAGTATCATTGGATTCGTCTCACTGAGACAAATCGAATGGTACCTAAATTATCCAAATCAGATTATTGTGTCACAATATATTCAAGTTTTTGTAAAATTTTATATATAAACATGCAGATTTTGATAAATTTTTTTATATAGTAGAGGGGGTCAAGCACTACTATGAAGGGGTACATAATATTATTTATGGATGCCCTCTTATTGGAAGAACACAGAGGAAAGAATTTATCTACTGAAAAATGACAAAATTATCTACTGAAAAATGACAAAGAAGAACTACTAAAGGACTTACGGAACCTACTAACTAAGAGAAAAAGATCTACTCACTGAAAAACGATAAAGAAGGACTACTGAAAGATTTACAGAACCTACTGACAAAAAGACAAAGAATCTACCAACTGAAAAACAACAAAATTACTTACCAAAAAAAGAAAAGAACAACCAAAAGACTTGAACCTACCAATGAAGCAAAGAATCTAACTATTGAAAAACACAAAATACTTGCTGAAAATGATGAAGAAGAACTACCAAGGATAATGAAGAGACAAAGAACCTTCTCTAAAAAATGCCAAAATTAATCACTGAAAAATGCGAAGAAACACAAAAGACTAAAAAACCAACCAAAAGACTGCTCCAACAATGTCTCTAGCAACAACTTCAGTAATAACTCCAGTAATAATTTTATCGATGACTCTAGCAATAACTTCACTGACAATTCTATCGACAACTCTAGTGATGACTCCAAAGAAGGTTCTAAAAAAAATTATTCACAGTTAAAAAAAAATTATTTGTAATAAAAAAATAAAATAAAAAAAATAAAAAAATAAAAAAAAATTAGATTATTTTATATGATCGCCAATCACAAAAATAATTGGGCGAGCATATAAAGGTTGCCATAGTGATGGTTGTCATTTTCTTTTTGCTTATTTCTAATATAAGTTTTAATTTTTACAAATAAATTATTAAAGTTGTAATAATTAATAGTTATTTGGCACGAAGTGCCGAATAACTAAGTTATTTGCTGTATGCTATTTGATTTGTCAATTTTAAGCACCGAAGGTGCTTAAAATTCGACCAGTCAAATCATATAGCAAATAATGGTATGGTACAATAGTGTACTAATACTAATAAAGCGCAATAGCGCTTTACTAGTATTAGAATACTATTGTACTGTAGTTATAAGTACTTTGTGCTTGAATAACTGGATTATGCAGTATTTATATTTGTTGGTTTTGCATACCAACTGTTGACCGGCATTTGAGATTTTAAATTTTTATGCACATAAGTTATACACATTGTCCGGATATATTTTAAATCCGGAACGGATTTAATATATTTTGGATAACGTGTATACATGTTGGCAAAATCCCAAATTACTATAGTTTGGGATTTGTCTGCACCCAAATCCCAAATACATCCCAAATTAATTTTTTAAAAACTTTATTAATAATCTTTGTTTAAACAAATAATAGTTATTCTTATTGTTATAGATAATATATTTGCAAAATTTTAAGACTAATTTTTTGATATAATCTTTACACAAAAGCAATTGTTTTTTTTGAATTTGGGATTTGTCTGTGTTTTGCCAGCAAGTATAATAACGTGTGTAACTCATGTACATAAAAATCATAAAATTTCAAATGCTGGATAACAGTTGGTAAATGCAAAATCCAACAGATAGAAAATGCTGAATAATTAAAGTTATTATTATTTATATAAACTACAATATTGTTTTAAGAACTATAGTTCTAAAACTAAAACTAATAAAATCATAAAGAAATTGTAATAAAGTTTTTTTAAAATTTTTTTTAAATTATTTATTTTTAGCTTATATATAACTTTAAATTTTTTTTTATAATATAAGACTAATTTTATAAAAAAATCCTTATTTTAATATAATTACAGTCGGACCTCCATAAATGCAGCTTCCATAAACGCAATACCTTTCTAAATAAACATTTTTATTTATTCTGTAAGATGTTATTAGTGCTAAATGCATGTCCTATATTCTGTAAATGCACATTCTTTTGAATAACATGTTATATTACACTAACCTCTCTAAATGCACGTAGCCAATCAAATTTTAGTATTTAAGATAGGTTATACAGTTTTGGTAGAAGTTACACAAACTTGATGATCTAATTTTTAAAGCTGCAATTTAATTGGCTCTCTCTAAATACAAACCTTCCTAAATGCATGTTGTAGGCTTGTTCCTATGAATTGCATTTATGAAGGGTTGACTGTATATATTACAAAGTTTTATTTAATTTTAAAAAATATCAAAATACAAATTTGTTTATATTTGTTTATAAATTAAGAAATAGATAGTACTTACTTTAAATAATTAATTTTTATATTTATTAAAGTGTTATTTACTAAATAAAAATTGAAATATACGGACAGATCTCTATAAAATGCAAACTCTATAAATACAATACCTTCTAAATGCACTTTTTTTTTGTCTATAAGATGTTATTAGTACTAAATGCATGTTTTATATTCTGTAAATGCATGATCTTTTAAATAACTTTTTATATCACACTAACCTCTCTAAATGCATATAGCCAATCAAATTTCAGTATTTAAAATAGGTTATACAGTTTTTAGTAAAAGTTATATAACTTAATACAAGTTACTCTCATTATAGTGAAGTGATCTATTTCATTAATAAAAATTTTTAAAAAATTCATTATATTGAGAGTTTTATTAGTAAATTCATTATATTGAGAGTTTTATTAGTAAATTTATTATATCGAGAAAATTTTGTATAAACTAGCTTTGAACTTAACTTCACTATATTGAGATGTTAATTAGTCTTTACTATATAGAGAGTTCACTATAATAAGAGTGACTTGTAATCTAATTTTTAAAGCAGCAATTTAATTGGCTTTTCCTAAATACAAACTTCTCTAAATACACATTGTAAACTTGTTTCTACAAGTTGCATTTATAGAGGTATGACTAAGGTATGACTGTAATTAAAATAATTCTAAATATTTTTAAAATTAAAATATAGTTATAAAGATTTTGTTTTTATATATATTTATATATAATATAATAGATTCAATATAAGGTTCTAATATTAATTCTTGTGAAGTTTTAAACATTTTTACTTAGAGTACCTAATTCTGTTTACTTAATATATTTTTGTAATACAAGCACTTTTGTAATGATCACTAACAGTTAAATTAGATTTATTTATAAAACATTAATATGATTTATTTTTTAAATATTATAAAAAATATTTATCTGTTATTAAATTATTTAAATTTTAAAAAAAGAAATCAAAAATAAATTTAAAAAAAAGTTTGTTTCTATTTGTTTATAGTTTAACAAATAATTGAATTTTTTATATTTTTTAGTTTTAAATTAATAAAAAATAAAAGATATAATATATACTAAAATCTAATAAATAATAATACAAGTAATATAAAAAAAATAATAAAAGTTAAAATAAACAAAATAATTAAAAAATAGATTTAGTAAATTTTTATTATAGTATATATATACAGTATTATAAAAAAATAACCAAAATAAACAATCAAAAAAAAATAAATAAATAAATTCAAAAAAAATATATTTTGTTAAAAAAAACAAATTTTAAATATAAAAGAACAAATACTGATTTTAATTTTATTTTATTAACATTTTTTAAAAATTAATCCTTTAAATTTCACAACTTATATCTCAATGAATTTTGAGGTTATCTTGATAAATTAATAATTAGAAAAAAGCTTAATCAAAATTCTTTGAGATATAAGTTAAATTTAAGGAATTAATTGTTTTAAAATATTAATCTGCTTGATTTAAAAAAACTTTTTAATAAAATTTATAAAAATGTTTTTTTTTGTTAAATTGTATTAACCATGTGCACCGCCTAAAACACACTTTTGTGAATACAGTACACCTTTATAAAATACCCGATTAATATTATATATATAATAATTCTAGTAAAATTAGAAATTTTGGTTCAGTAACAGTCAAGATACCCCCGGGTATTTTATAAATTTTTTGATGGGTATTTTGTACTAGACACCGAATCTTTTCAGCAGTGCACTGCAGTAATGTTTTTTTTTGATTAAATATATTTTTTTTTAAATTTGTTTAAATTATTTCATTGTTGTTGAAAAAATAAATCATAGATAAATTTATAAAAATTATAAATAAAATTTGGCTAATATTATGTTTTTTTTTTAAAAAAAAAAAAGTAATTAATTTTATTGCACATGCTTTTATTTTCCTTTTTAATAACTATAAGGCGTACGTACGTATGTATGTAAGTACCTTATTACACATACTTTTTTTGAATAATAAATATAAATTAACTAATTAAGGTTTTTTTTAATATTTATTCCAGAGAGAAAGATTTCTTCTATGGATTGCTTTCTTGACATATCGGGTATGAATGAAAGAGTGTAACTATTTACTAAAATACAGCATAAGTTTAAGTATAAAAATAGGAGAATTTCTAGTTAAGGATGATTGCCTTATTGTAAATTGCGTTGGCATACCAGATACTGTACAGTACATACGTATGTACGAACGTACGTACGAACGTACGTACATACAGTAAAAGTACGTAAGTACGTACAGTTAAGTACTGTATATTATCTATAATTATTGTATATTTTTTACACGTAATGTTGTGACACTGTAGTGTAACTCAAGAATTTGATCACTTCTAAATAAATTATTAAACAATTACGGTCTTTTAACCTAACGCTAGTATGTAAAGAGTCAAAAATGGTATCACTAAAGTTGAACATTCGATTTTTCTTTTTTAAAAATGCATTTTATTAATAAGCAAAAATTTTTTTTTTTGACTTATGATACGAATTATTTAATAATGACATCATTATACATAAATTTAAAGCAGATTACGTATTAGAATGTGATTGCCGGCAATTCGGCAAGTATCAACATTATTGATTCACAAAAATATTAATTTAATTGGTTAGAAAAATGCAAATTTAAATATGCATAACATAAAAAATATTGATACTTTTTTACAAGAAAGAAAATTTTTGGAATATCGATATGCATTAGCATGACAAATGACCGGTAAATAAAAGGTATTTCTATGCTCAGCTCATACGTATTGTACTAAATTGAATTGCTATTAATAGATTAACATTTCATGCTATATTTAATTATTAAGGTATAGCACCAAAACCTACTAAAGAAAGTATAATAAAGATCATGGCTCATGCATGCAAGTCAAGCAATATTTGTAGATCTTTAATGATTGAGGCGTAACATAATTGGGTTAATTCGCGTTTTATACTGATTATATATATTAGAAAAAAAAAAATTGATTAAAGGTTTATATTAACAATAATTGTACCAATCCAATATATTTTATGTTTGTACTTTACACAATTAAAACAATAAAAACAAAAATGTATTAATTTATGAATTTTTTTAAATCTAAAAAAAATTTATGATATTTTGGTTAGTTTGTAATTTATTCTAATAAACATTAACGGGTATAGTTCAACTTTGAAACAGCTGCGGACCTGTTTACATACACGTGATCGCAGGGTATGAAACGCGTCTTGAACACCTTATGTTGTTTTTATATAATACTTATAAAAATAGATTAATTTTAAAGAATAAAACGCAAGAATTTTATCCAATCAAAAAATAGTATAAAAATATGAATAACTGAGACTTGATTAGTCATTACGTTTTATAAAAAAGAATAAATTTTTTGTAAACTTTTGTAAATATTTGTAAATTTATTGATTTATAACAAACAAATATTTTTTTAACTAAGAATTTCGATAATGAAAATTGGTTGTCAGTTCAGTTGAAATTATGATAATACATCGTTTTTCGTTATTATAATGAAATTACCATAATAGAAATTATAGGCAACAAATATTTACTAATCATGCTGACGAATATTGATAAATGATATAATATTTTTGTCATTTGTCATATAACAACTAGTATATATCATCAATAAATCGACAAATTTGGTAAACTCTATGGATAATATTGCTTGTTTCTTCTTGTTTCTTGTTTAATAATAATAATATTTTTTTATAATCCAGCAATCAACTATTCACTATTCACTATCGTTATGATAAATTTATAATAATAACATGCCGCAGCATGTCTCGTTGAAACGAAAATGTTAAACATTAACATTCGAAAAAAATTATATACAAAGTAAGACCAAAAATGGTGATTTCAAATATCGATCAAAATATCGTGTGTTAACGATAGTTTTTATAGCTTCTACTGTATAACAAGATAACAGGACAAAGACGAAAAATGCGACTCCTCCCGGAAAGATACCGGAAAGATAGTTGCAATCGTTCAAAATGAAGAGATATTCAGTGTCTAAAAAATTTCTTATGTGGACGATGAATTACATTGAAACATGTAAGAAAAGATTATTCATTTGGTAACAAGATTTTTTTGAAACTCAACCTTAAACTAATATCTTTAAAATTTTTATAAATTCGTTCAGTTTATATTTTTTTTTTGTAACTAATATTTTCTTCAGGCGTTTTTTATGATGATTCTTTCGTCGTTTTAGTTTTATCGGTGTCACTTTTAACGTTTTACGGTGGTTCCTTTGTCGTTTTCGCGATAATTCTTTCGACATTTTCGCGATGATTTTTTCGTCGTTTTCAGCAGTATAGAAGTAGCAATATTACTTTTAACGATAATTTTTTTTGTCTCAATTGAAAATTTCATTTTTAACGAATGTTAACGAATTTGACATTAAGAAAGCAATAAAAGCATGAATTTATTTATTTATTTTTTTTTAGAAATGTTTTATTAAATGATTTATAAAAGAATGTACAGTTTTCTTTGAAAACTTGAAAAAAAAAATGCTAAGCACTAAATTAACCAATCATTATTCAATTAACCCCGGTCTAGGAGAGAGAGAAAGAAAAAAAAAAATATAGTAAACCCCAGGTTTACGTTAAGAAACTTCGTTTGATAAATTGTTGTTATTATTTGGGTCAGATAAATCCAATTTCTTATGTTTAACATTTCTACCAACTCTAGCCCAAGGGCAATGTTGTAAAACATCTAATTGTCTTTGATCTCTTTCCATATAATTACCCCAATGTAAAACATAACGACGTTTCTTTCCACGAGGGGCTCTCCAACAATAATCATATTCACATAATAAACATCTAATTGCTATAATTCTTTTAAGAACGATTGATGGACAACGACCTTGATAAAGAGAGGCATATTCAGCAAATTCTTTTTTTCTTGCTAAAAGTTTAATATTTGATTCAAAATTTGTTGCTTCTTTATTATTTAAAAATCCTGTAATAGCAACAACTGGTTCCCAAGTATATCCACCTCCGTCATTTGTTAAACGGTTATGTTTTTCAAGACGGTCCTAATTAATTAAAAAAAAAAAAAAAAAGACATTGTTTTAAAATTGTTTAAAAAAAAAACGATAATTTTTTTTTTTTAAATTTATTAAAATAACGATAATTTTTTTTTTTAAAAAATAACGATAATTTTTTTTAAAAAATGATTACGATAATTTTTTTTAAAAATTTGTCGTTTTTCTTTTTTTTTTAACGAATTTTCATGGCTTATTTATTTGTATTGTACAATCCCAATATAGAATTGATATTTATATTACCTTAAGGTCATGAGTGTTACCGACGTACACTTTTGACCTGCTTGGATTGAAGAGGATATAGACACACCAAGTATTGATAATGGATTCTAATCTCGAATTACTTGACATTTTTTTTTCAAGGAAGAAGGAGTTGGACAGAGTTCGGATTTGAGGATGACAAAAAGGGAGAAATAAATAGGTACAACTGTAGGCTATTTATTTATTATGCAAATGGGCTTGAAATGTTTCATGGGAATCGTGGCACATGTTTAGGGCCCAAGTATGGATTCGGGGCATGCAAAGATCTGAACACCGATACCCAGATATGGTGATTTTAAAGCGAATAACCGATTAAAAAAACGAAGTTTTATCAATGCAAGTTCATTAGATTCTCATTCAACTCGTAACACAAAAAATCTACAATACTTTGTTCCAAAAAGTCAATCAACAGTACACGAAAGATATAAAAAAAAATAGGTAAATAAAGAAAACTTTGCAAGTTTTGAAAAGAAAATGAATTTATAAAATTTATAAAATTATAAAATGTTTTTTTTATATCTGATATATTAGTTTTATCATTTTTTATAATCAAGTTTTGGTTGGAATTGTTATTTTTTGTTTATTTTTTTTTATGTTTTACAAATTATTTTTAAGGGTTAAACTTTAAAAAATTTTTAGTAATAAAAAAAAAAAATTTCATGAAAGGGTAACATATTTATTTCATTGAATTAATTCATTTAATTGATTCATAACTGCGCCACATTTCGAATGTTTAAATATCAATCACACCAAAAAAAATTTGATTAAAAATTTAATTTATCAACTGAATTTTGTGAATTTACTTTTCTTTTTAATTCACCAATAAAGTAATTACAAGAATTCTGTATATTTAGGCAAAAAAAGAAATAATTTCATCACCAAAGAAGGTAACAATTATCTTTAGAAAGCCAAGGAAGGTTTTATGCGAATCATTATAGCATCTATGCAGTGTTAACGTGATCGAGAATAATGGTAATTAAAGAAATGCATTCGTAGATCAATCGATTGAAATTTATAAAGAACTTTTAAAAAAGTTATGAAATTTAACTTTGATTAACTGCGCCACTCAACAAACTTATCTTTCTTTTCGAGTAGACAAGTATTAATAAAAATATATATATATAATATATATGTATATATGTTTATACAGGAATTTTTAAAGTAAATCTCATCATATTGCGCGATAAATAATAAATAGATTAAAGTTAAATCAATTAGGATGATCATAAACAGTTAATTTAATAATAATAAAATTAATTATTTTAATTGTAAACTTATTAAAAGACGAAAAATAAATTATTTCCGCGTAAAAAAAAAAAAAAAAAAAAAAAAAAAAAAAAAAAAAAAAAAAAAAAAAAAAAAAAAAAAAAAAGTCACGGGATTAATAATAATCAAAAAAATGTATCTTTATAATTAAGATACACGTAATAAGATAAACTTGACCGATCAAATTAATCGTCAATTGGATCTACTGCGTGTCCATTTTTCATATGCGCTCATTTAAAACTTTCCAAAAGCACCGACATTTTCACATTGTTTAAGAATATAATTTAAAAAAAAATTAAAACAAACAAATTTCATACTTTATAAAAATTCATTAATCACATGATTTTTGAGAGAATTGGAATTTCGATATTCCTACCAATCGGTTTTCATTGAGTCCGTGCGACAATATTATTTCCTAATTTGTCAACAAAGTCCCTTATTCGCTCTCTTCATTTTAAAAACAGAATTATCTTAATGAAATGTATAGATTAATAATGATTTTTTTTTTTAAAGTCATTCAATTCATTGAATAAAATAAAATATAAAATAAAAATATAAAATAAAATATAAAAAAAATTTAGCTTAAAAATTTTAAATATTTTTTTTTTAATAAATATTAATATTCGTTTTTTTTTTCTTTTATTATAAATGATTTTCATATGTACTTGAACAGTACTTGAACAGTACTTGAACGTATGATATCTTATCCTACAAATCATTTTTCATTATAATGAATATTTTAACATACCGATACGTTTACAAAAAATTATAAATTTGGTATATAAATAAACAAACATCCAACCCACACACATCTAAATTCTCACCCGTGCATACATACATATCTGCAATGCGCCTATTTGTTGATTTTTATGCAATGTTGAATTATCGTATCAGCCATTACGAACTCGGTGTCATCCGTACGTACGAGTTTGTACGTAATGGTTGCAATTTTGGAAAGGACTCGGAGAAAGGCTATACTTTTTAGGTAAGATCATAAATGAACTTGTGTTATGTATATTTATTTGGGATGATTCGAGTTTGAAATTGGGTTTAAAATGATTAAGTGATTGATGGATTGCGAAGAGATAAAGATAACAAGAATTCGCTCAAATGGAATAATAAAATTTTTCTTTTCTTTTTATTTTTCCTTTTCTAATTTTTGTCTCGTTTCTTTTCTTTATCTTTTTGTTTTTATATTAATTTCCTCTTTAATTTCTTTCTTTTTCTTTTTTAAAACTTTACAAAATGTTCTTCCGAAAATTGATGTGGCTTCGTCACGTGACATGCACTGTTTAATTTGAATAATACCTTTTTTCAATTTCGTGCTTCTAAAAGCATAAAATTTTAAATTAGAAGCCACCAATTCTTCTAAAAACACTTCCAAAACACTTCCAAAAATGTTTTTCTAACGTAAAAATTTTCATATTTCTAAATTTTATTTACATCGGATTTGATTAAATTGGTTATCTACAACCAAAATTAGTCATCTACAATTTTTAAACATTTGACAAACTTAAATCTTATTACTGTAATTATTATATAGATCTATTTCAAAAAATAATACAGTAATATTTTAAGGTATTCCTTGATTCCTATAAAATTTGATTAAATTTAATTAATATCGTTATTATTATTAATTAATTAAAATTACAATTACAATTCTCAACATCATTATCATTCAGGTCTTTTCTTTTGTATTCCTTATTAAATTGGTTAACTCTCACATTATTACCTAATATATATACTGTATATTGATTTAGTGATCTTTAATAACGTAATTTAAAAACTATTTGATTAAAAGTATTGTTTACCAAAAAAATGCATTGGGATAGTTTATATATCTCACATCTACGGATCGTAGTTTGCTACTTTTTTTATCATTATGAACCAGATTTTTGGTTCATCGGGTTCGAAAGACCATCCGCCTGACCAAATAAACCTGTTGTGACCTGTCAGATGACGGTCACAAATGACTATCAGAACGAGGCTAGTCTATTGAAATAACAAAGGAGGTTTAAAGAATGTCTATGATTTAATCTTCTGTAAAGCGATCCTTTTCAAATACAGAAATAAATACGTGTAATATAGTTAACTATATAGATCAGTATAAAAAATCATATACTGTATATTAAATAAAATTGTATTATTGCAATTTGTTAGGCAAAAATGAGGTTTTTCGATCTCGAAAATTTAAAAAACTTCAAAATTTAAGGTATGTTTCAAATGAAGTTCGATTGTTATTATTCAGAATTCTAAAAGTTCAGATACTAATACTTTATAAAAGTATGTAACATTTAAAATATTTTAAATCATCAATATATATAAAGAATTAATATTTATTTAATAATTTTTTGAATATTATTATTATTAAGAAAATTTATTAGTTTAAATTTAGTATTTATTATACGGTATTATATTTATTGAGTTATAAATTTGTGTAACATAAAAATTATAAGGTAAAAATTTTACCCGTTTAAATATAGAGTTGGAGAAGGTTATGGTTTATTCTAAAATTTGACAAGAATTATTTTTTGTTAGAACCTTCAAAGATATTTTATATTTCTCTTTAAAAAATTATTTTAATTTTTAATAAATAATAATCAAAAATTAAAGGCTATTTTATATATAAATATATATATTTTTGTAACTATTTTTAACCAGGGGTGATTTAATCACCCTAGTAAAATTTAGGGTGCAGGTTTAGAAACATTTTTTTATATAATATATGTTAGATATAAGGTCCCGATTTTAGTTTTTTGGAAGTCCTGAAATTTTTACTTAGAACCCGATCCCGTTTACTTAGTTACTTTTTGAGATACAGCACCCCTAGTGAAGTAGCCAGGGGGCATGGTAGCAATAGTCTTAGTTTAATTTTTTAAACTACAGGTAGTCATGCGTTTACCCTTGCGTTGGGAGTTTTTTTTTTATTTTTACTACTCTGGTTGTTGCTTTTCTGAATTCTATGGCTTATTCAAATCTCATGATCAAATGTGTATCTCAGAGAGAATTAGTGAAAAATTTCATGTAGATATTCTTGGCGAAAGGTTAATAATTTATTGTATTATTATATTAAATTATTTAATTTATTTATATATAAATATTAATTGCGAATACTTTCTAATTTATGTTTTTTGTTTTTTTATCTTTCTTTCTTTCTTTTTTTTTTTTTGAATTCATACTAACTTAACATAATTAGATAGAATGTAGTTTACGAAATTAAGATCAATACAATCATTTAAATTGTAATCATTCATTAAATATTTATGACTTAATGTTCACTATATTTGTAATATTAAAATAAAATTTTGGGTATTGAAAGTTTAAATCACCAATATTATTGTAAGCAGTGTTGGAAATCTGTTTTGAAATTTATGTTCTCATGAGAACATATTATGTCCTCAGAAATTTTTTTATGTTCTCAAATATAAAAAAAAAATTTCTCTCTCTTTCTATTTCTTTTTTCTTTTTCTCTTTTTTTTTCTCTTTCTCTTTCTCTTTTTTTTTTTCTTATATACACTCTTTTTCACTCTTTCTTTCTTTTTCAATCTCATTTTCACTTTTTTATTCTCTCTTTTACACTTATATACTTTTATGCTTCTTTTTTTAGTTATTTTTTTAATTTTTTTTTAATTAAAAAATATAATTTATTTAACTAAAATATATAAACTAAGCTAAGCTACTTATAAAAATAAAATTATAATTTCTATTTTTTTAAAAAAAAAATCTAATATTTGAGGCTTTTTATATAATATCGGAGATGTTGTTGGTCTGACCTGGTTTGTATATTTAATTTTTAAATAAGCCTTTAACATCTTTCAAATATTTAAATAGAGTTTTACTAAAATGCACATATGGTGTTTTACACTATGTTACACAAAACTATTAGAATAGCCAATCAAAATTTAAGATCAGGTATAACATAAACTTTTGCTTTTTTGTTTATTTTTTTAAAAACAAACATTTATATCTCAAAATTTTGCTTATGAAACCGCCTTTGGGGCTCTAATAAAAAAAATTTCTTGCTAAATTTTGTATATATGGTGCAAGAAGCCTATACTAGACAATAAAATAGTATAACTTTAAAATGTATCAACTTTGTGTGATACATTATTTTTAAAAGATATTTGGCAAATTTGTAGAGCTTATTATAATGAACAAAGTTACTGGTCAGATTTTTAAAATGTTGCCTTTATAAAAAGTTATAGTACTTTAAAGTTATTTAAAATTAAAACACATAGTAATTGTATATAAAACAATAGTAATCTTTAAAACATATCAACTTTTTATAGAGAAGGTTTTTTTTAAAAAAATATTTGACAAATTTATAGAACTAACATTGCTCTACAAAGTTACCAGTCAGTTTTTTAAAAAACTCTTGTACAAAAAATTATAGTGATTTAAAAATTGAAACATATTGAGTATAGGCTTCTTGCACCATACAAATGCCAGATAAAATCCCAGCCCTAATCCTAACTCTAAAGTAATTCAAATTTATTTTTTGTTTAATAAAAATTTATTTTTTGTTTTTGTTATACAGATTTGCAAATCTAATTTACCTATGGTAGTAAAACACTATAAGTGTGTTTTATAATAGTTGTTTAAATAAATAAATAAATATAATATATTTAATATATTATTCTTATTCATTACAATAAATTTAATAAATTTATAGATTCAAAAAATTTTTCACTATAAAATTTTAAACATAGTACCTAGGGGTTAGTAAAATTACAGGGGGACAACTCCAATGTCACACAAGTTTATTAGTAATGCAAAAATTGTCACTTTATATGAAAATCATATAAATTCATATGTATTGTGTTCGATCAGTCAAAATCTAGATTGTTAATTTTTTAAAAATAACCTGTCTACTGGGATTTCTTTTTTTTTCAAAACTCAAAATAGACAAAGTAAGTAATTAATCATGAAGAAATTTTATAGCTGTTCTTTTATTATTAAAAAACTGAATCATATAGGCTGCCGTCAATAGAAATCAGGCAGATCTACATTTGAAAAAAAATTAATACCTTAATTTCATGGATTTTTAAGCTATCTTGATGATTTAATATTCAAAAGAAAGCATATATCGTAAGCTTTCTTTTGAATATTAAACTATCAAGATAGCTTTAAAATCCATCGAGATATGAGCTGTAAAAGTTAAGTCATTAATGTTTTTTCAAATGTAGATCTGCCTGATTTCTATTGACGGCAGCCCATATATTTATGCTCAATTATTGTAAGATAAAAGAAACAAAGGCAAGAGATCATATACATGACTCAAGTTTTTTTCATTATTAATAATATTCTTTAATAATATTATTTTATTTCATATACCCAGGTCTAGATCTCTACTCCTTAGCTCTGTTACATACTCCTAGTAACCTACAGAAGATTGACAATCATAAGCATAAGTATATTTTTTTTACTCTTTTTTGCTTTTTTTATTTTGTATTAAAAATATTTCTAATCTTTGTAGTTGTCCTAGAGTTTTTCTGATATTCCCCAGTTCTTGTAGTAACGTGATAGTGATTCGATATGGGAGTTCGTTGGCACTCTTGTAAAAACACTTGCAATGTTTTGATGACATTTTTGTAGTGATTCGACGGTGTTCTTGTGTCAATTCGATAGCGTTCTTTGTGGTGTTTTGACATAGTAATTCGACAGCCAGGCTAAGCATGATAGCAATGAAAAGATTTAGAAAAGGTAAATTTCTTAATAACCGTGTTTCAAAAGAATTTGTAATAATTTAATCATGTTTATTTTATATATGGGTTTTGTTACAATATTTGAACAAATATATATAGTATGTTTTATTTAATGATAATGAACTTAATTTTATTTAATTTATATTTAGGTGATCCAGTTTGAAAATAGGAAGACATATAGCATTTAAATGAACAATATCGTTTTGGATCCTATTTGGTATTTGAAGTCTGCTAAAAATGGATATTCGACGTAAATAAAATAGTTTTTAGAATAGTTTAGAGTGACAATTTGTATCAAAAAAAAGGTGTTTTGTTATTTGAAATTTGCTAAAGCGGCTAATTAAATAGACGCTGTACATTGTATAATCTGGCAAAGTATAGAGTAAGAAAAAACATTAACATTTAAATCACTAAAGGCAGCAACAATTCTACAGGCATAGCTAAAGGATGATTTATTAAATTTCAAATATATCAATAGTGTGAATTTTTGATGAATAAAGTAAGAATATACAATCGAAATAGTGTTAGAATATAGTTTGGTTGCAAGAGATCTAGTAAGTAGCTGCGAAAAGCAAAGAGTAATAAAATAAATTGGTCATAAAATAGGAAAGCATATAATTTTATAATTTTATATAGCAAATTTTTTTTTAGATAAAGGAAGAGTTGCATATATTTATATAAAGAAACTTGTAATTTAATAGCGACTTTGCTTCCAATTATATAGATGAAATTCAATTTAAAAACTTAAAAAACTCATAATCCATAAATATTCCTTGAATAACAAAAGACTTGTAGATTAAATCTAACTTATATAGAAAATATAAGTTATAAAAAATAATTCGAGTAACAATTAATTGAATTTAGTATTGAAGTCATTAAGCTCATTATGTTCGTTTAACAACCCGGCTTTTATTTCAAATAAAAATATTTTACATATAAATTTTTAAGGTTTACAAAAATTGACCCACTGGTTATAAAAAACCAAAAAACTGCTAATATTATCTAATATGCGCATATTTTTAATTCACATTATTAATCCATTGCTTTTACAGCTTGTTTTTTACGACTAAATATTTTTATAATCTAAAAAATGATGCATTAAAGTTTTAAAAGATTCGTAATTACATTTTTAGCCAAATGCCAAATTAGTTACTAAATAGATATTCCCTTTTAAAGCGATTTGTAGCAAATATAAATGCATAGGATAAGATAGTTTGATAAAATAAATACGTACTAAAGTTTAATAAAGTCTGAATTTTACCATTTAATAGCTTCAATTATTAAAAGTAGTATTTAGTTTCTGCGAATACCAAAATACACCCAATTTCTATATAAACTTACCAAACAGTAGGAAAAGAACATAGCAATAATATGTTTTGAATTAGCAATCAATTAATATAGCTGAGAGTTCTTTGATATAGCATCGTGAATATTTTTAATATATATTTATATGATTGTTATACAAATAATTGTACATCATTTTTGTTAGCTATATGTTATAATAAGTTGGCCCCCGTAGTTTTACTTACTCCTAGATAGTACTAAAGTTTAAAATTATAATAACTAAAGATTTGTTAAATAATTTTCTTATAAGCTCTCTGAAAATTTATATTAAATATTGATATTATTTGGTATTTATGTAATAATATTAGAAGTTTGCTATTTATTTCCACTGGTGATTATCACAAGTTATATTTGTATCTTTAAATTTTGTCTATGGAATTACCTTTGAGGCTCTAACAAAAAAATTTTTTTATAAAATTTTGGTATAAACAATGCCCTTGTTCTATTTCATTTTTTAACTCTAACTCTAATACTAATCAAATTTTAATTTTTATTTCAGCAAAAACTTTTTAATTTACATATTGTTAATCACTAATGATAATCATTACTAGCAATAAATAGTAATTATATGTATATTAAAAGTTTATATAATAAGGTAGCTATTAACTATATTGTACCAAACTAGAAATAGATAAACCAATAAATTATATTATCTAAAATTTTTCTGTGATTTGAGAAATTAAATTGTTTTCTATTTCAATCAACTATCAATTAAATATTTATAAACTTAATTATTTTAAACTGCTATATTAATAAAAATATATTTTTTATAACTTAATATATTTATATAAAAACATTTTTCAATCTTAATGTTTTCAAAAAAAATTTAATAAAGAACATTTAAAATTTTCAATTAAAAGTAATATTCTTATAATAATATGAGAACATAAGATTTCCAATACTAATTCTAAGACTTTATTAAGACTTTATATTATAAGAGTATTATGTTCTAAATATAAGATAGTAATGCAATTGCTAATATTTAATCCAGTGAGCTTTAATAATATAAAATTGTACCAAGTTTTAATTAAATTCATATAAATTTTGATATAATTAATCTTTTTCAATTATAAATAAAAGTTGATTTGTATAATAAAATTGTAAAAGAAATATTATACAAAGTTGTCTAAGGCCAAGCATATTACAAAATTACCCAATAGTTATCTGTTACATTTAATCAATCAAAATTGTAAAATTTGATTAATCTTAGAACAGGCTAAAAATTAAAACAAATAGTTAAATTCATTTATCTCAAAATGAAATGAATGTAAAAATGGGCCTTTTAATACAGAATATACTATATTCATATATTCCAGAACTGATACTATAAGATCAATAGAACAGAGTACATTACTGGTATCCAACAGGTTACAATTATGAAATCTATTCAATTTTTTGAAAACAGGTTAGTATAAATATTAAAAATTAAAAATTTTTTTTGTTTCATAGTAATGTTCCTCAATCAGAGTTCTATTTTAAAGTACAAAAAATCTTTCAAAGAGTACAATAATATAAATTTTATTCTTAATAAATTTCATTAAAATCAAAAATATTATAAAACTAATAACAATTAAAAAAATACAAATAAAAAAAAAACAAAAAAAGAATAAAATGCTTTGATAAATATTGTTTGAATGTATAAATTTAACTAAATTTTTAGTTCTAGTGTAAGTTGTTATTTATAAATTAGACTTAAATTAGTATATTTTATATTTGTACCTTTATTTTTATTATTTTTTTCTTAAAAATAAAATAATTTTGATTAATTTAATATTTATTTAATTTATTTAGTGCAATATAGAGAACATGCATTCATATATATAATTAATTTAATTTTGATTAAATTTTTTGGCCTCTCAAAAAAACTCCTTAGCAATAATACAAACATACATTAGAAAAAAGAAGAAAGTACAGTCAACCCTCCATAAATGCAACTTGTAGGAACAAGCCTACAACGTGCATTTAGAGAGGTTTGCATTTAGAGTGAGCCAATTAAATTGCAGCTTTAAAAATTTGATCATCAAGTTGATGAACTTCTACCAAAACTGTATAATCTATCTTAAATACTAAAATTTGATTGCTACGTGCATTTAGGGAGGTTAGTGTAATATAAAATGTTATTCAAGTGAACGTGCATTTACAGAATATAGAACGTGCATTTAGCACTAATAATATCTTACGGAATAGAAAAAAACGTGCATTTAGGGAGGCATTGCATTTATGGAGGTTGCATTTATGGAGGTCTGACTGAACCAGGTTTAAATTAGAGAAGTTATATAGCAAACACAATAATAAAAATAAAAAAGAAGATTTGAGTATATTTAATATTAGCTTTCATAATATAATATTAATAAAATTAAAAGTAACAAAACAAAACTGAAAGCATTGATGGCCTAATAGAAAAAAAAAAAGGGTAGCAATCAATTAATCAACAATCACTTCACCGACATAACATTTCACCGACAATTATTCATCAACATGCTCATTTTACCAACAGTTTATTTCACCGAAGCTCATTTTACTGACAAAGTAATTCTGGTCATTATTGTTAGAGTCAGAGTAGAATTAGGTAGAATTATGGCTAAACTTAGGGTGCTTTTTGAAAAAAAACTTGTCAGTGAAATGAACTTATGAACTTCGGTGAAATAAACTTCGGTGAAACAAACTGTCGGTAAAATGAACTTGTCAGTGAGTATTTGTCAGTAAAATGTTATGTCGGTGAAGTGATTGTTGGCGAAATAATATGAACCCAAAGAAAAATTAGATATTGTGAAACTAATTTAGTAGAAAAGAAAGGAAAATAGTTGTTAAAACAAGAAAAGAATATAACAGGTTTCTGAATTAAGATAGCAGAAGAGAAAAAGAAAGAGTTTGATATTGGAGTTTTAATTAGGAATAAGTGGGCTAAACATGTTGCCTGAGTTAATAGACTAGTTACTTATAGTATAAAAGTAGGTTTAATATTAAAAAAAAAATAGATTTCAGTATTATTATAATATATACTTTAATGAATAATATAGCTAGATTAGAAGTCAAAAAATTTTTAAAGAGCAAGTCTAAAAATAATGAAAAAAAAGAGGTGATTTATTTTAGCCAGAGACTTTAACTATGAATAGCAAGAAGAAGCAATCTTGCAGAGTAGAGATAGTAAAAATAACAAACTTGCTAAAGATACTTTTAAAGAATTAGAAAATAGTGAATTTATAGATACATATAGGTAGATAAATTCAAACAATATGAGTATATATAAAGCAATAGTCAAATAGAGTTTCATATTAATTACATATAGATATCTAAAAAGCTAAAAAAGAATATTCTAGAAGTATAGCATATAGATATAGCAACAGCTATAGCAAGTAATTATATTATTATAATAGCGAATATAACAACAAATATAGGACTTGTCAAAATAGGACACTATAAGAAACCAAAACTCAACTCTGCAAGAACATAAATAAAGTAATTAAAAAATATTAGACAGCTTACACATAGCATCTAGAAAAGGCCTTAAGTACAAAATGGAAAGAAGTCTTAAAAGTATACAAAAGAAAGAAAAACTAACCTTAATGATTTGAATAGAAAGTAGAAAGTTATTAAAAATTGTATTATTGGATTAGCAAAAAAAACACCTTTCTATAAAGTATAAGAAGAAGATAGTGCAAAACAGTTTAAACAAGAAGCTTAAGATATTAAGAAACAATGTTAAATCATTTAGCAAATTGTATAGAAAGTATAAACACAACCTAGGAAAAATATAGAGTTAGCAAAGTGTAATTCTGTAGTAAAAGTTCTTAAAAGTTAAAAATGACAGAACAGAAGATGCCATAGTTATAAACAAAAAAATTTTTAGAAAAGTTAAAAGGAAAGTGGAAACAGTAATACAATATTTGTGTCAATGGGAACTAGTTTTTCAGCCCATTCACGTTGGGTAATAGAAAAAGAAGAATAGAAAAAAAGAAATAAAAAGAAGAATTAAAGAATGAGATGAAATGCTAATTTCAAATCAAAGAAAAGTAATAAGTAGTTTACTAAATAGACATAGTAATAAAATCATATTAGATAGACTAATAATAGATTATAAAAGAAAGAAGCAATTGATTATTAGTAAGAAAGAAATAAAAGAAAAAGCAGCAGATCACTTTTGTGAACAGTACAAAAAAAAAAAATTAGACCAAAGAGTATAAAAAAAAGATAGACCAGGACCCTACAAACTATTACAAGAATAGACAATAAATAGTATAAGGATTTATTAAGAGAAGTAAGTGATATCAAGCTCTAGATAAAACAAAAAATAACTCTGCTTTTGGTACAATAGAAATTACATATCTACTACTTAAAAAGGCCAGTTTAAAAGCAGAAAAAGTACTATATAAATTTGCAATTTCTTGTATAGGAGCAAAAAATACTAAGCAAGAGAAAAAAATTTTATACCTGATCCCAAAAAGCAAATTTTGGGATTTTAATTTATTTAATATTTGCCCAATAATGTTTCTTGAGACTCTTAGAAAAATAACTATTTGAATCCTAAATATAAAATTAGATTAAACTTTAAAAAAAAAAATATTAAAAGGTTACAATTGTACAGTTTACTAGGAGACTATACTAATATCCCAATACAGAAACTTAACAATATATTAGAAGATGTATAGAAAAAAAGTAAAAAACTGAGTTTTAATACAAGATATTAAAAAAGCTTTTGATTCTGTATGCTTGAAAAATACTAGAATTGTTATTAAAGAGAATTAAATTGCTAGAGAATATTGTTGATTTTCTTGTAGTAATAGTGTTTGGTTATAGCAAAGAAATAGTTGCAGAAGATGGAATTGACCAAGGAGAAGTAGTATCTCTTTTGATATAGCACATATATTATGATTTGTTATTTAGAACAATACAAGAACAGGATTTTATAAGACATTTTTTAGAGATTGAATAGTCAATTGATTTAGCTATAAAAAAAAGCAAAAAAGAGAAATTGCAATAGGCTATTTTGACATATGCAAACAATACTACATGGATTACTAAATCAAAACAAGATATAAAAAACATTATAGTTATTGCTAATAAATTTTACTAGTTAAACGACATTAAAATAAATAAAAAAAAGTCAAAGTTATTAGTCATAAATAGTGAAGCTAAAGCAATTGTAATAGAAATAAATAAAAGAAAAGATAGAGTTTTGGCAAAAAAAAAAGACCAGATTGTGAGATTTCTAAGAGTATAGATTTCAGAAAAACATATACAAAAATGTATAACGAAGTTATAAAGCGAAAATTTGGGCTTTGATTCATTGTATAAAAAATAAAAAAAAAACAATACTTAGCCATCTTATATATATAAACAATAAAGTGCTGATTCTAAGAGCAGAGTATAAAGTACAGATAATAGTGCTGAGTAAAAAATTTATGAGCACTTGTATAGACTCTTTCTAAACTTATTAAATTGAAAAGTATACTTGCAATCAATACAACACATGGTATAATAAACTATAAAAACATTATTGAAGTTTAGCTATTATAAAAGAGTATATTAATGCATTATATTAGTAATCTTATAATTAGGCTTAATAATAATAAAAGGCTTGAGCAGTCTGTATAGATAAGACTAAAACAGGCACAGATATCTATTAGTACTATTACAACCTAGAAAAAGAAGGACCCTGGACATCTCTCATATAGGTCATAACTGATCTGCATGAATTTAGACGTTTTTGCTACCCCTAAAATCAAGTAAATTTGCTAAAAGTTGGATTATTATATATAAATTTCATAGTAATTTGCTAAAAACTCAATTATAACATCTAGCATTGAGTAAATAAATATAGAGCAAATTTTTTAAAACTGTAATTAATAAAAATCTGCGCAAACCTGCAACCCTGCTGATGGCCGTTAAAGAATTTTTTAATTACAGATCTTTCATCAGGAAAGTTTTTTAGTACAGCTCTGTTCAAATTTCTAAAAAAAAACATTATTAAAAATTAATGCACATCTGCAAGATCATTGAAGAAATTTTCAATAATCTGCGAAGATTGTAAAAAATAACAAAAAAAACAAATAATATATGCTCATCTAAATATTAAATGCTAGCTAAACTTTCGTATATTAAAAAAATATATTTGAATATTCATATATTTTAATAATGTAATTTATTACAAATACATAATATTGATCAATTATAAATTTCACAAAAATAATAAAAAATAATATATTTTTATTAAAAAAAAAAACTACAAAATATATTACAAGAAATATCACAAAAACGCTTTAAAAATACCATACAAACACTATAAAGACACCACATACATGCCATAAAAATACCACTACAACAACTATGAACATTAGACATACAGTAGTTTAACTTCCAAATTCAGCAAATTTGATATCAACGATGAGCGTATCTGCACCTACCTTGAGCCTGAAAAGTATTAGTATAACACAAACACGATACTAAAGGTAAAAAAAAATGAATACATAACTCTACACTCCAAGACTGGGCAACAACAATAGCAGAAAACTTTAGGCAAAAACCCAGCACGAAAGAACCCGAAATGAACAATAATAACAACAAAAGAGACTCGACACCAGTAATGAAAAATGCTAGATGCTGTATGAGAATGCCAAAATAGATGACACCAATGACGAAATAGACTTCAATTGGACATGACGACACCAACGATGAAGAAAAAGCATCAATATAGTGAGTAACACCAACAGCTACACCAACTATGAAAAAACACTGATATGAACGACAATAATGACAAAGAAAGAAAAAAACTGAAAAAATATTGATTAGTGTTAGTAAAAAAAATAAAAAATAAGATAAAAAAAATAATTTTATAAATATCTTGTATAACCAGTGATAATTGTCGTAACACTATTTCTGTATTATTAAAAATAATTAAAAATAAATTAAATAAATTATATAATAAAAAAAAGTAAAAAATATTAAAAAAAACCAAATTAAATAAAAAAAAATTATAATAAAAAAATAAATTATATTGAAAATCAAATAAAGAAAAATTTTAAATACGATAAAATAAAATAGGAAAAAAAATTAAAAAAACATTTAAATAAAAAATATTTAAATAATTTAAATAAATAAAATAAATAAAAAAAAAATTAATAAAATAAAAAAAATAAAAATAAAAAATGATATGAAAAAATTAATAATAATAATAAAATTAAAAAAAATAAAAGTGATTTAAAAAAATAATAAAAAAAAATGAAAAACAATAAAAACAAATAAAAAAAATTAAAAAAAATAATTTAAATAAAAAATAATTAAAAAAAATAATACAAAAAAAATAAAAGTAATTTAAAAAAATAATAATAATAAAAAAATGAAATACAATAAAAAAAATTAAAAAAATTAAAAAAAATAATTTAAATAAAAAATAATTAAAAAAAGATACGAAAAAAAGTAAAAAAAAATGAAA
>QKWP01000015.1:224658-259279 GCA_003550325.1 Gigaspora rosea | reverse complement strand
TTTATTCTAACAAAATGCACTAAGTAAACTTGTTCAGCGCCAAAAAATACATATAAATATATTCGGACTCAGACCAGTCTGCAGACTTCGGACCAGACCCGGACCGGACCCATAGTTGAGTCTGAGTCTGGTCTGAAGTCTGAAATTAGTAAAATTTAGAGTCTGAGTCTGGTCTGATCCTGGACCGGACCCGGACCGGACCTAGGAGCACTACTACAAGGGCTAAGCCAGGATCGATTTTTGAGCCCACGGGTATGAGTAAGGGCTTCAGGACCAAGCTATTACACAGATAAGTAGGGCTAGGGTAATACTGCTACCCACCCCTTTTAGCCCATAGATACCCGTTAAACCATTCCATGTGACTAACAACCAATCATAATCTGATAAGTGGTGAATATATGGAGTGTTTTCTATTAAAAGGGCCCATTTTTACATATATTTTATTTTGAGATAATTGAGTTTAATTATTTGTTTTGATTTTCGGACTAATCTGGGATTAATCAAATTTCACAATTTTGATTGGTGAAAGACAGCAGGTGACTATCGGGTAATCTCGTGGTGTGTTGGCTCTATGCAGCTTCATGGAATATTTCTTTTACATTATCTTGATTTTTTATTATGCAAATCGACTTCATTTATAATTAAAAAATGTCAGCCGTATCCAAATTTATATGAATCTAATAAAAACTCATTTTTCAAAAAATTGTAAAAATGGGCCCTTTTAATAGAAAACACCCTATATACTGGGTATACTAATATAATCTACGTGATACTATCGCTTTAGATAGATAATCCTGTAATCTTTTAAAATTTTTTTTGATCACCTTTTTTTGTTTAAATACAGAATCATTGGGACTTGGAACTGATCTGAGTTAAGTACTAGTATATAAGTTTGCTTTTCTAGTTTTTTTTTGCATTTTACACTAATGCCTTCTTTTGCTAAAGAAGGTGAAATGGAACTGGGATTAGGATCTGGAAGTGATGGGACTTGGAACTGGTATTGAGATAAGTACCAGTCTAATTTTTTTTCTTGTTGTTGTTTTTTGTATTTACTAACGTTTTCTTTCTCTTTTTCAGATTTAGTGTTTCACTGGAAAAGGTGAAATGGAACTGGAATTAGGATCTATAAGCCTTAACTTGGAACTGGTGCTGAGATAAGTACTAACCTTTAATTTCTTTTCTTGTTGTTTTTTGTATTTGCTAACGTTTTCTTTCCCTTTTTTAGGTTTAGTGTTTGCCAGAGAAGGTAAATGGAAACGTATTTGAAAATTTGGGATTCAGGAACTAGTACAAAATATAAGTACTAGTCTTTTATTTTAGTTCTTGTTGTTTTTCATTCTTTACTAAATTTTTTTTCTTTTTCAGGTTTGTGCTTCGCCAGAAAGGTTGAAATAGGACCAGGTTTGGAATCTGAGATTTGGGCCGGTACAAAAGATAAGTACCAGTCTCTTATGTTATTTTTCTTTGTTCTTACTAATGTTTTTTTCTTTTTCAGGTTTTGCTTCACCAAAAAAGGTGCAACAGAGATTTTGGAACTGAGACTAGTATAAAAAATAAGTACCATTCTCTTATTTCACGTTGTTATTTTCTTTTCTTTCATTTGTTACTAATGATTTTTTTCTTTATCAGGTTTTGCTTTGCTGTGAAAGGTGCAATGAAATATAAAAGATAAGTACCAGTTCTTAATTCTTGTTTTTTTTCTTTTGTTCTTATTAATGTTTTTCTTTTTTCAGGAAAAGGTGTAATAGAGCCAGAAATAATGTTTATAATCTGAAAGAAAATTAAACTGTGCAAAAACAAGCACGTTTTAGTAAATCAACGAAAGGGATAAAGAGGTTATATAGTTATTAATAGATAATAAGTAGTGCTATATAGTAATTATAGGATCATATAAATTATGAGATGTAAAAAATATGTAAACTTTTTTAATAAATTAAAAAAAATTTTTTAATAAATTATATATTTTTTATTATGTCATAAGTGTTATTATAGTAGATTGTTTTTATATTTTGTTATATATAGATTATTTTTAGGCAATAATAGTTGGGGCCCATGGACTGTTCAAAGGGTACCCATATCATAATGGGCCAGGCACAGGTATTAAAAACCGAGCCCTAGGATAAGGGTAGGGCTTAAGCAATGGACCCTTGTACAAATGGGTAGGGCTAGGATACCACTAGTACTTGACTCTACCCGTCCAATGCGGAAACCTATTTATAACAAAAGATTGCAGCTCAATTAAATTAGATTGGTCAATCAGTGGTTCATAATCACATAACATTGTTTATTTAGTAATTGATATCTAAAAATAAACAAAAAATTCAGGTGTAAAATTTAGGTTTCACAAACAATTAATTACTATTTTCTTAAAATGAAAAATTCTTTTAAAGATGGGTTTTCCTAGTCCATTACTCATATTGTTTATGTTATTTTAGGGTTAGGGTAAAAATTATGTTAGAGTTTAAGTTTAGACTGTTATATAGTAAAATCGTTCAAGGAAATCTTTTTATTAATGCACTAAAGGTAGTTTAGTATATAATTTCTTGCAAACGAACAATTTTTGTTAAAATAAATGTTTGTTTTGAATTTTCTATAGATCACATGAAGTGAGTATATGTATTTTTAGGTACATATATACTAATTCTAAAAAAAATAAATAAATAAATAAAAATAAATAAATAAATAAAAATAAATAAATAAATAAAAATAAATAAATAAAAAAAATAAATAAATAAAAAAAAATAAATAAATAAAAAAAGAAAGAATCTATTTGTCACTAGCAGTAACAATCACCAGAGTGTAATCGACCAATTAGATCAAAGGATTATGTATAATGTGAAAAATACAAAAACTTAGATTTTTTGAATAATCACTTCTAACTTAAAATTTTATCTATGAAACTACTTTTTTTTATACAAAAAAAAATTTCTTGCAAAATTTTACTATATACTAAACTTTATTTGAACCCTATTTATGGCTCTAACTCTGATCTTAATAATAGTAAATTATTTTATTTTGATCATAATATTATACAATTTAATTGGTCGATCATGATCTGGTAACTATTACTACTAGTAACAAATACATTTTTTTAAAAAAATATAAATAAATAAATAAAAAATAAATAAATAAATAAAATAAATAAATAAATAAATAAAAAATAATAAATAAAAAAATAAATAAATAAATAATAAATAAATAAATAAAAAAATAAATAAATAATAAACAGTTTTACTAAATTATACCACTGGTGCTCAATACTACAATGATTATCACCAATCAAATTTTTTAAATACAGTTAACATAAAGATCAAATATAACATAAAATTTTTGTTATTTTGCTATTTTTTTTTAAAAAATATCTTCTAACTTAAAATTTTATCAATAAAACTACCTTTTTTTTTAAAAAACCCTATTTGTAAAATTTACTATATACTATGTCTTACCCAAACCTAACAATTAACTCTAATTTAACATTTATCAACTTTAACTTCTGTTTACTTTTTTTGTTTATTTTTTTAATATTGATCTTCAATTATATCGCATACTGGTGTTTAATACCAATAGTTTGATTTTTTTTGGTATTAATGTGAGGTTCTGCTTTTATCTTTATTAATAATTTAACCAGCTGTCTCTGTGAAGCTAGCTGTACTTTATAAAATTACTTTGAATAAAATTTAATTAACTATATGCAAGAATTGAAGCTCAGACTATTTTATCTGCGATCTAAACCTACTAGAGTGGTCAAGACTCACCTAGATTTGTATAGTTAAAATATAGTTAGTAGAAGTGCTAAATTTGGCTTTAAAAATAGACCATATATCTATTTTCTAATTGCTTGTCCAATAGGTGAACATGTATTAGAAAGAGTATGTAATTTATCTGGTTGGTTACAAATACAGCTATAGGTATAATTTTTGTGTTTATATAATTTAGAGTGATAGTTATTAGTTTGTCTATTGTTAGTATAAGGATTGTAAGTAGATATATTTTGATTTTTTCTCCAAGTAGACAAATTTCAATAGTAGGGTATCCAGATTTGATTGTAGATTTGTTCATTAATATCTAGCAAGATTTGAATAATAGTAGTAGATGCAATTTTATAAGAAATATTAAAGCTTTGAATAAATTGGATTATAGGTATTGGTATAAGTCCTTTGAGTATTGTTTCTATATAATATAGATCAGATGAAGGTTAAAAAGTGCTAAAGGCTTGATAGTTAGCAAGCCTATATTCCAATTTTTGTAGTTCAAGATTTGATAGTTTAAGTTTGAACTTTTGTATAGTGGAATTCACCTAAAGCCATTACCTTTTAATTATAAAAGTTTTTAAATTGTTATAACTCTTTAAAAAAAAAAAATATTTAAAAAAGTTTTTAATAATTTAATAGCTTATTGTTTAAATTATTAAACTATCAATAAATTTTTTAAATAGCTTTTATTTTTAAACCATTATATTAATTTAAATTTATATATGATTTATATATAATTCAAAAATTTTGGCGTTTATATATAAAAAAAATATAACAAAATTTGAATTTATTAATAAAAATTTAAATGCTATTAATTAAATTTAAAATTGTATTAAGTTTTTTTGCATTTTTATTGGATAATTAGATTATACTGCAGCTAAAAAATTGGCGCCTATATATAAAATATGTTGGCTTTAGATGAATTCTATCGTAGTATATTATAAATAGTATTTGAATAATATTGTGTATAGAAAGGAATTATTGCAGGTAAGCCAATAAAAGTAGGAATTAGATTGATTACACTGAATGCAGTTAGAGTTAGGGAAGTGTCATTTATTATGTAATTTATTTTTATTAGAAGATCATACTTCTGATCAAATTAGCAGCCAATAATAATTTTTATATATAATATATAAACGTGATAGACTCCTAACTCCCTCCTCCCCTCTTAAAATTATGTAATAAATGGCACTTCTCTTAGTGTAAAGATATGGAAAGATTTTGTAGTAGTGGAAATATGTGGTAGTTCATTAAGAAGCATTTTGTATTTAAAAGCTTTTAAATAGTTAAGTCTAAAATTAGTGATATTATGTATAGGTTTCTGGTTATGAATAAAGTATTTTCATATAGAATTTCAGTCAATTAAATGAGTAAAGCCTGACGATTCACTATTGTATTTTTGTAAAAACCATATAGCAATAATATGGGCTTTAGAAATATCCTTAACAAGATATCTAGTTGGATATTTTATAGAGAAATCATTCTACTGCAATATATAGTAGGTATTATTATAATTGAGCTATAGAGTTAATAATAAAGTATAGTGGTTCTTGGCTAGTGAATCTGCTATATTGTTAAATAAATTATCAGAATGTGCTTGAAATTTAGTAAAATTAAGTTGAATATTAAGGGATTTGACTATATTAAGAATAGTTTGCCATATAGGCCAGTAGTTGGATTTAAATTATTTTGTAAATGCATGGTTTAGAGTAATTAGAGTTTGATATTTGGAAATAATTAAATAAGAGTTTGTGAAGATATAAATTTGAGAATTGTGTGATACTGTAGTGATTGCTAATAAATTAGATATTAGTTCTGCTTTATAAGAAGATGGCTATAGTTTAAATGATGCTAAAAATTGATGTAAGACTTGGTTATTCAGAATTTGAACCCAACCTATGCCCATTGAGCAGCAATCAGTGCCAATATCTGTAACTGAACCATCAGTATAAATGTAAAAGAGGACTGTACAGCATTATTAAGAGCAATTTGTTGAAGAGTAGTAGTTGTCTGATTTGGATAAAATATATTAGATACTATTTTATTATTAATATTAATTAAAGGTAGTTGAGGTATAGTTAATGGGTGTTTAACAGCTGTAGAGTAAATTAAATCTATAAGATTTGCATGTAGATTAATATGAGATGGTGAAGAATATTGACCAAAAAATTGTGTAGAGAATATAATTGAAACTTCAATAGTACAAGTATATTGGATCCTTTTAGAATTTAAATGATAATTTGAATAGCATTCAAATTGTATTTCTGGGGATGGATAAAATAGGGTGTGGCTAGTATTAAAGCTAATTTTCTAATGACTAATAGAGCTATTTTGTTATCCAGATATTTCTAATTTTTCCAATAATGATATTGTTATCTTGGTATGTAAAAAGCCATGGTTTAAGCTTTTTAGAAAAATAATCTATATTGTAAGCAAAAGGATTAATACCAGGAGGTTGGTAATGTGGTAGTAGAGTATGGTAAAGCCCATGGGAAATAATCTTACCCTCAAGGTATAAGAGCCATAATAGTTGTTTACCTTTTGGAATTTGGTGAAGTCTTGGTGATAGGTCTTGTCAGCAAAGTAAAGTGCTATTATTAGCAGTACAAAGCTGTTCTAGATATAGAATTTTGTAATGTCTAAGCTGTTTTTTGAATTGAATATATTGTGGGTGTTGAATAGAATAGGTTCAATTGGTTGATGTGCATTACTAATAGTTTTTGGGCATATAATTTCCTGATTAGCAATAAAAAAAACCTTTTCTGCCAAGTTAAAGTTTTGGCATTTTTATACAAAATAAAAAATATAGCTTTACCAAAAACAAATTTTTAATAATTTTAAAATAATAGTATATATAAAAACATGCTCTAAACAACTTTATTTAGTTAATAAAAGTAGATTACCTTGTAAGAAAAATAGATTATCTATTTACTAAAATTAAAATTTTTGGGTTTTTAATATATAACATTTTTTGTAACTAGATAAACTACTTTAGGCCCTTAAGCAAAGTTGTTTAACATATAATTCTATTTAAAATAAAGTTGCAACTTGTTTGCTTGGACCTTTTACTAAGTAAAAAATAGTGTTAAATTAGAAAAAAAATTTTTTTAAAAAAAATTTTTTAGAAAATATTTTTTAGAAAAAATTTTTTTCTAAGTTTAATCCTATTTTTTACTTAGTACTATAGATTTCTGAAAATAAGCTATCACATTTTTGAACAAAAAACTTAAAATCATCTATAATCTAAAAATAAGCTATTCTACTTTTTTGAACAAAATTAATAGTAAAATTTTTTGTTTTAAAAATAAGCTACTCCCAAATACTATTGCTACTTTTAATTAGTGAATAAACAAATTTTTTTAGCAATATTTATATATAACATAAAAAAAGTAGTACTGGTATTATACAAAGTAGCCTTTATTTTCTACTTAGAAATAACCAGAATTATTCCTACTATTGTATATATATATATTAAAAAATAGTTAACTACGAGTACTTGTATTGCTTGTCAGGAGGAGGATGAGACTCTTGGCCACTTGACAATATGTAAAATGTATGAGTAGTATTAGGAGATAATAGAAGAAATTGCTAGTGAAAATGTATGAAAGAAGCTTGATGATACAAGTAAAGTGTTGGTACCCAATCCTGACTTTAGAAAGATTATCTTTGGTTCTACAAGAGAAGTAAGAAAAAACTGGCAGAAGAGCCATATTAGAGGATTGCTTGTCAAGGATATAATTGACGAGCTAGGGAAAGCTGGGATTAGCAAAAAAGAAGTGTATCAATGTTTGAAGTTTTATTCAAAAATTGTTGAAGAGTGTTTTTATGAGGAAATATAGCAAAGATAATATAAAGAGGTAAATCAGTAAGAAAAAAACAATGGAATCGTAGTGAAAGATAAGCATAAGATAGGTAAAAAACGAGTGACTCTAAGAAAAGTTAAGCATGACAATACAAGATTAGATGAAAGTAGTTCACTAAATAATGGAGTTAAGGATGATCAGTATCAGAAAAGAAAAGAAATAGTTGAAAGACTATTTGTTCAAGGAATAGAAGATAGAATTGTAAATGGCATTGTGCCATTTTGGTTTGGTTTGTAAGATAGCCAATACAAAATTTTGGATCATATGTGACTTAGTGTGACAGGTCGCATCTGGGCACAAATTAAAGTAGCCGGATGATGCCGGGCTTGCAATTGCAAAGTAGTAGGTACTAGAATTAGCTTAATTAGTTGATTTAATTTGTATTTAAGCACCGACAAGACTGTTAAAGATTAAAAAAAAAATAGTCAACTTGCATATGCTCAATAGTTGAGATCTTTTACTTACACAATTCTGAGATGGTTATAAATTGATTAAAATAAACAAAACCTGTATTTATAATAATAAATAAAAAAAACCAAAGAAAAAATAAAATATATATACATATTTAAATAACAAAATAATATAAAAATAATTTAAATAAAAAAATAATATAAAAATAATTTAAAATAAAGAATAATATAACTATACCCAACCTGTAGGGTATATTAAATTTTTTGTACCCATTATTTTGATTATACAGTATTATATACAAAAATAGTAATGCTGATATTGTTTATGTTAGGTTAGGGTTAGTGTGTGAATTATTTTAGGGTTTGGGTTTAGGCTGTTATATAGTAAAATCGCTCAAGGAAATCTTTTTATTAATGCACAGAAAGTGGTTTAATATGCAATTTTTTGCAAAATGAGTGATTTTTGTCAAAACGAATGTTTGTTTTGAATTTTTCTGATCATGTAACATTAAATCTGATTTTGAATTTTGGTAGCGATCTATAGGTCATATGATATGGATATACAGTCAAACCCCGCAATAGTCACATTTGCAATAGTCACAATCTCACTATAGTCACCTTAATTTTCCTATTTTATTATATATACAATATATAAATTTTAGCTCGCTATAGTCACAATCTCGCAATAGGCACATAGAAAGACCGATTTTGGCATGTGACTATTGCGGGGTTTGACTGTATGTACTTTCAGATACATATATATTAACCCTAAAATAAAATAAATAAATTAAAAATAAATTAAAAATAAAAAAAAAACTGCATTTAAAAAAAATACTAAAAAAAAATATTTAAATAAAAATAATTTAAAAAAAGGAAATTTCTAATTTACATCATAGCTGTAGTCAATTTGCCAATTAACATTCAGGATCAGGTGTAACTATATAGATTAATTTTGTATAACAAATACAAAAAATTTTATAAAAATAGCTAAAACTGCTTCTAACCTAAAATTTTGTCTATGAAACTACTTTTTTTTATGCAAAAAAAAATTTTCTTGCTAAATTTTACTATATACAAAGCCCTATCTTAATCTCTAACCTTTACTCTTACTCTAATATTAAAAAATTTAATTTTTATTTAATAAAAGTTGTTTGTTTATTTTTTTATGCATTGTAGATCACAGGTAATAATTTCCTATAGTTATCATTAGTTATTTTCTTAAAAAGATTAAGTTAAAATAAAATAAATAAGCAAATAAATAGGCAAAAATACAATAGTAACCTGTTGCACAGTGACTCTCATATGATTAGGCAATTATATTCATGATTGACGATCATATAACAGGTTTATTTTTCATATACTATAATAATTTTTTTTTCTATTGATTTGTTTTTTTGCTTTCGTATACAGTACTAAATTTTTTTTTGTTGCTTTTTGAATTTTGCTCTGTTGCTGGTGTTATCGGTGTATTGTTAATATTGTTGGTATCATCATGTCGTTGCTGGTGCCAAGTTGTCATTGGTGTCATGTCATTGTCATTGGTGTTAAGCTTGCTGGCCGTAAGTAATAATTATGGACATTATGGATTACAACCTGGGTTGCAACCTTAATTACAACTAATGCCCAAAGTTGTAATGTGCCGTATTGCTGTAAAATGCCGTAATAGTTGTAAGTACCATAATAGTTGTAAGTAATGTAATAGGTTGCAAGTGCCGTAATAGAGTGTAAATACTGTAATAAAAAAAAAATCAAAAAGTTTTATCTTACTCTATATTCTAAATTATATATATTTATCTTATCCTTCGCTTTACTATTATATTTATATAAAAATATATAAATATCGAAGTTACAAAGTTTTATTAAAAAACTAGTAGTTAGGCACGTCCAAATATCCGTGTTTAAATTAATTTTTTTATTCGTATTTTTTTTTTAGATTATTTTATTAAAAGTTTTGATTTAATTTTAATTATATATATTTTTTACAATCAAAAATTGAAACCACCTAGAAAAAGTTTTTTTAACAATTAATCGTTTAATGCGCCTAACAGTTTAACCCACTTGGGTTTAATACCATTTAGCTTAAACTAACAGTATAAAGAAAATTTTGTGCAGCTAAATAATTTTAACTTAACGACAATCTGCTTATTTATGATATTACTTAAATACATGGGCCAAATTGTTTCATCTCTATAGTAATTTGATATGTCATAAACACATGGCAAAATGATTGTAAAATTATCAACGACGATATTGATAAATAGTTAATTGGAATAAAAAATAAAATTAATAAGAAAAGTAATATGTCACCTTTTTTAATTAGAATAATTAGAGGTGAAGATTAAAATAATAAAATTAAATGTACTATATAAACTTAAAATGTATAAAAATAATTTGAGTGCTACAAAGTGAAAATGAGGTTGTTGACTTTCAAGTTTATCTTTTAAATTAATTGGCAAGTAATAGATTAAATTAAAATCTTGTAAGAAACTTTTCTTGGCATCATAATTGATCTTTCTTTTTTAGGAGTTCAAAATGTGAACGATTGGCACTAATCCAGAGAGTTTAATAAGATCAAACAGAGATTACATGATCTAAAATTAGCCAACAAAATTGGTTAAAAGTGAAAGATGAATAAAATTTTAATATTATAGATGATGTATATTATTATTCATAGTTTACATTTCTGATTTTCGTGATATAGTGATGTAGTTTATTTGTAATTGCCTAAAAAAAATTATCTGACAGTTTTAATACCATTCCGAAAAGATCAACATCATTCAAACATCATAGCATCACCCCTGAAAAATTTTCACTATCTGGTCAAATCAAAATTTAAGTCATATAACAAAAATCAAACAAAAACACATTCAAACTCTAACACTAACATTATTCTACCTAAGCAGAAGCAAAATTTTATGCTATTAAATGTTTTCAACCCTTAGTTATCTATGGTATCTTGATTTTAGTATACCAATTTTTTTTAAATATTTTTCGGATTATAATGTAGATATCGTAAATCACATGACCATCATACTATATTGGAATTCTTGCTTTCAGGGCTATTATAGTCCCAAAAGGGGATCTTTTTCTTTTAGCAAAGATCCTATATGTAAGAATAATAACGACGGTATTAAAAGATAAATGATATTATATGTACTGTAGTATGAAGGCATTTATTTAGAAATAAAATAAATAAAAAAAAGTGCACAGATAAAAATCCGAAATAAACCTGAAATGTATAGAATAATGTGACTTCAGGTGTTTTCAAGCTTATTTATTATTTATTAGATTCAACTTGTGAAAAATTTGTGATATTATTAATTGTGATTATGTATCATATATGATTTTATAGAGCCTAATCTGGTAAATAATAAGGGGTAAAATCGAAAGTTCGAAAACTTATCTTTATAACAAATACATATTATTTTTTTAATAATATAAGTCAGCACTCCTGAATAATGAACCGGATCACGACAACTGAAATTGAATTGTATGCGTCATTGGTTGTGTTTTTGATCAAACTTTAGCACTTGTTTTATATATACGTGTTAGAATATATAAATCTTTTATATTACCTACAATTTATATACATGTTATGTTTTATTAATAGTTTAATTAACAATTCTTGTCTATCTAGGTTAAATGAACTTTGTTGAAATGAGCACGAATACAATATGTTTATCACTTCTGAACTTGGTTACGTATATGATTGTAAGTACCGAAATTGACAGAATTTTAATAATTATAAGATATTGGTCATGCAACGATTAATATCATGAAATTTGTTTTGTTGGAGCAAATGATTGGCTGACACGTGCCGCTACGCGGCACGTTTCAACCAATCATTTGCTCCGACAAAACAAATTTTGTGATATTTATCATCGCATGATCCAATATCGATGTTATCGTGCAATTATGATCATGATTTAAAAGTTGTGATTGGCTAACTGAGTTTTAATTTGGGATTGTTGTGCTTACATAATAACATACAAAAAATAACAATAAGAAATTTTTTCATAATCATATGAGTTTGCACGATAATATATGGTTACTGTGCAATGGGTCTATGCATAGATCACCTGATTACGATACTGATCACGGTACCCAAATTCGACCAATCAGATTGCTTTAAGCGGACAGACATTTAGAACTTTAGCAATATAGATAAGTATGTGTATATGCTTATTATTATTAAAACTGATATCAATTTAAACATATGTGCATATAAGCGAGCCAATTTTTTTTTTTAAAAAAAAAATATTGAAGGTGCAAGTCAAGTTTTTTAAAGGTCTTACTTACTAAAATTACTTATATTCTATCAGACTTTATGTGCTATAATAATATATTTTATCAGAAACGAAGTGATGTTGATATATAATTTATAGCTACTATGGCATTAACCTCAAAATCTTACAATAAATAATGCATTAGATGTGAAATCTGATTCACGATATTGTATCAAGTATAATTGGGTATAGAAGCATTTTCATCGTTACCATTATTACCTTTCGCTCTGCTAAGTAGGGATTGGAATCGGTTTAGTCGACTAATTAGTCAACATAAAAATTTTTAAGTTGACTAACCCGATCCCAATCTGTACTACTAATCCAATCACTATTTTTTTTCGTTTATATAAGATACCTTCTCACATGATAGGGATGTTAAGTAGTCTGACTACTTTAGTTTTTACAGTACAATTATATGTAACAGAGCTAGTTTGACTAGGTTGGTTACATATAAATTGTGCTGTAAAACTAGAGTAGTCAGCCTACTTAACATCCCTAGACTTACATGGCATTTTTCCCACGCCATGCTTTTGCGCTAGTGCACCAAGCCACTATTTATTAGCTACTAGGCAAATGGGAACCATTTAAAGTCCGAAGAACCAATATTTGTTTTTTTTATATTTTTTTTATGTTACACCTAATCTAGCCAATCAGGATTTAGAATTTGCTAATACACAGACATCGGGTGTACTAGTGCTCTACCTGTTGTGTCCTTCGGACAATTACGGCCTTTACAACCATTACAACTATTACTTCACCTACAACTATTACACCTATTACGACAATTATATCTATTACGACTATTACACCTTTTACGGCAAATTATTACAACTTTAAGGTAAAAGGTTGCAACTTTACAACTTGGCTAAACTATTACGGCATGCAACCTTAATTGGTGTTATATTATATCATCCTCATTGGTGTTGTATCGTTGTCGTTAGTGTTTCTTGGATTTTTGTAAGTTTTTTTTCCCTCTCTTGAAATTTTAATGGATTAACTGTGTACTCATAGAGTTATTGTAACAGAAATTTCAACTGAACAAATTACTGATAAAGCGATTCCAGTAAGTTTTCTTTTTTCTTTTTTTTTTTTAATTTTTATTAATGTGCTTTTTTTGTGGGGTTTGTTTTGGACTTTTTTTTCATTAGTTTAGAAATAGATTCATTTTTCATAGTTTAGGTGCGTTTTTTTTGTATCATGGTTCGGGAGTTGTTTTTTTTTTTTAATATCTATAAATATTCTTTTTTCTTTTCAGTTTTTTTTTGTGGATCTTAGATTCTTTTTTTGTGGGTCTTGGATTCTTTTTTGTATTCTTTTTTTTCCAGTTGTTAGAGTAGTCATTAGAGCCATAGTTGGAGCTATCGCTGGAACCACATTGATGCTATTGTTAGTAGGACTTAGTTTATTTTGATTCTGGTATTATTGGTTGCATCCTTGGTCTCAAGTACAATTTCATTGTTGCTTTGTGGTGCCAACTTGAATACGATTTTGTGGGTAGTGTGCAGTCTTCTTTGTCATTTTGGTTATCTTTGGAGTAGATTGGGCGTATAAATAAAACCTTGTATTTTTTTTTTATTAATAATAAAAAATTTAATATTGTCACAGATTAAAATGAAATCAGATTAAAATGAAACTGGGGACCTTTCTTGCTCACCTTTAAAGCTTATAAAACTCACATATACTTGTTTATTAATAATCCTAACCCTAAACCCTAACCCTAATGCTAAAAAAAACACTAAAAAATTTTAAAATTTTGCTTAAAAAATAGAAAAATTTCATTTTAATCTGATTTCATTTTAATCTCACATTTGTCATGTAATAAACGATATAATATTATGTAATTTGAGGTTTGTTCTTTCTTCTATTTTATTTTAATGATTGAATTGGTAGTTATGTGACCAAATTCAATTGGTCAATCGCGAGTTGCCATGGTGACGAAATAAAGCCCAAATAAATAATTAAAATTAAAAAAAAACTATTTGAAAAAAAACAAATCTATTTGTAACTATAGTTATAGTTCTGAGCCAATCAAATTGCTAGATTAATTGCTGATCCAGATAAGATCTGCAGAATTTTTATATTTGAATTTGGGGAATTTACACTGGATTTACTATGTTTTTATTATATGCTGAAATCTTACAACCACATTGTTTACATGAAATTTATATAGTCATCTGATCATTTTTTAGTGATATCTCAGTGTACACTAGGCCAATTTGAATGATCTAACTATCATTAGATGCGTCTCAGTGAGCTCTACAACTTTCAATTAATTGACTTGAGCTGTTAGCTTAATAAAAAATCACTTACCATAGTGGTAGTTGTAAGATTTCAGTATATAATAAAAGTTTATATTGTACTTATCTCCAAAATTTACTATTGTTCCAATATAGTAATTCTGCAGATCTTATCCGGATCATCAATTAAATATGACAAAAAATTCAAAAAATTACAAATTGCAATAACTTCAAATTGTGTCTATAAAACCAATATTTTTTTCTAGCTAAAAATGTTTCTTAAAGTGTTTTATTATATAATAAACCTTCTTCTAACTTTAAATCTAACTCTAACCCTAATCTGGCTACTGTAACCAGTGTTGTACATGGGATAGTTGGGACATACGTTGGAACATTTTGGAACATTCTGGGACAATTTTATAAATTGAAATTACTTAAAATTTTATTAAGATAATCTAATTAAATTTTTTTAAAAATGTGTTCAGCACCTAAAAAAATATATAATTATATATTTTTTTAAATTAATTTATTAATTATTAAGGCTTGGGACATAGTTGGAACACTTGGGACACTGGAACGTTAGGACGTTGGGACATGGCAAAAAAAGGCTGGGACAGTGAAAATGTACAATACTAACTGTAACTGCTGGTAACAAGTACATTTTTTCTTGAAAAAAAAAAAATAAAATCAAAAAAGCATTAAAAAATTAAAAAAATAATATTAAAAATAAATAAATAGCGTTAAAAATTAAAAAATTTAAAAAAGCTTAAGTTTAAAAAAAAATAAAATAAAAAAATGTGTTAAAAATTAAAAAAAATTAAAAATAATCAAAAAATTAAATAACAAATAAAATTTAAAAAATATAAAAAAATATAAATAATAAATTTAAAAAAATATAAATAAAAAAATTAAAAATAAAAAATTAAAAATAAATAAAAAAAATTTAAAAAAAATTTTTTAAAAAAAATAAAAAAATAAAAAATAAAAAACTAGTATTAAAAAAATAAATAAAGCTATATAGTAGCAATAATATTATATATATATATGTGAATATAAACATATACAAAACCTGTTCAAATTTTAATAAAAATTTTATATTTGTGAAAAATTTTTTTTTAAAAATAATATCTGATAATAAGCTACCTTTGCTATTGGGCATAAGTTTTTAAAAATCTGTATAATCTGAAAATAAGTTACTCTAGTTTTTTTTGGTTAAAATTATTCAAAAAAGGTTACTTACTTTTGGGAATCTATAGAAAAGGTTCAAGAAAGCATGTTGTAACTTTGTTTTAAGTAGAATCATGTGCTAAACAACTTTGTTTAAGAGCTCAAAGTAGGTTACCTAGTAAAAAAAAGTTTTATATTGAAAACTCAAAAATTTTAACTTTAGTATATAGAATAGAGGTTGGAACTGATTTTTTTTCAATTCAGATTTAATTTTTTGACTTTAATTTAAATCTGAATTTAAATAAATCTAGATAATTCAGTTTTGCAATTTTAATAAACTTGTAAAACTGAATCAATTTGAATTTAAAAAATCCAGTTTTTGCGATTGTTTGCCAATTTAATCTATTAAAAGTAATAGATAGAAATTAAATCTTTTATTAATTAAAGAATCACTTATAATAATATTTTTGTATATTTTAATATTTTGAAAACATTAAAAAATGAAAATATTTATTGCTATTTATTGTTAAAAAAAAATAAAAAATTATACTGATTTTATTAGCTAGGTCTATAATTTGAATTTTGAACTAACTATTATGAGATTGAATAGATCAAAACCTTAATTTTATTAGTTTGAAGATTGATCAATTATTATTAGTCACATTAGTTACTACATGTTTTGAAATATTTTTATTAACTGTATTTATTATAACAATATAATCTTAATCCTTTTATGTTAATAACTATTATAGCTAATACTAAAAACGGCTGATGCTAAAATTTGCAATCTCGATTTGAAACTATAAATTCTGCTAAAATCTACAAATATGCTTCAAATATCAAATCTACTCCCAAGTCATACTCTAACCCTATAAGACAAAAATAAAAAAATCATTACAAAAAAATTTTAAAATTTCATATTAAAGTAGGTTAAAATTTCAGCATCAGCTATTTTTAGCATCAGCTACAACAATAACTAAATATAATGTCTAGTTACAAAAAAATACTGAATGATTACAAATTATTATTCCACTCAATAAAATCAAATTCATTTATCTAAATAAATTACAATAAATACAATTTAAATCTTAAGTCAATATGTTGAGAATAGTTTATGTATTTTTACTTGATTTCGTTTTATCATACAATCTTATATACCCTAGAATGATATGAAATACCATGGTTATATTCCTGGCATGGGGCATCTATAAATAACATTATACAAGAGCTGTTGGACAAACAATAATGTTTTTCTCAATAAGTAGAGGAGAGATCAAAAAAATATAACATAATTTTTTTAGAAAAAATTGTATAAAAGTTGAACTAGTAATCCAAATTCAATAATATTGGTACCATTCGATTCGTCTCAGTGAGAGAAGTCGAATGATACCAATTTCATTTCATTTGAATTATTGGATCAAAAGTTATTGGTCAAATACTATTAGTTATTATGTTTTCTTATAAAATTACTATAAAATCAATAGTGTTTTGTAAATAACTTTTGATCCAGTGATCCAAATGAAATAATTTTGATATAATTGGATTCATCTCACTGAGACGAATTGAATGGTATCTAAATCATCTAAATCAGATTACTGTGTCACAATATATTCAAGTTTTTGTAAAATTTTATATATAAACATATGGATTTTGAAATTTTTTTTTTATATAGTAGGGGGGTCAAGCGCTACTATGAGGAGGTACATAACATTATTTATAGATGCCTTTATTTGATTTTTTAATTTTATTAAATTTGATAAATCTGGTTTTATTGAATTTAGTTTTTCAGTTTTATTTAGTTTTATTAAATTTAATAAATCCAGTTTTATTAAATTTGAATATAAAATATTCAAATTGGGTTGAACTAGTTTTAAATTCAGATGCAACAATTTGGTTCCAACCTCTAATATAGATAACTTATTTTTCTTACAAGGTACCTACTTCTGTCACCTAAGTAAAGTATAGTATATAGCTTTAATAAATTAAAGCGATTAAAATTTTTTATAAAATTATTTTTTTAATTATAATAATATATGACAATATTTTTTTTTTTTAAAAAAAAAAAAAAAATCTCATCTAATAATCAAACTTTGAAGTTTTCAATATTTATTTCTTTATTTCATATTTATTTATATAATGCAGAAACTATTTTTACAATCTAATAATAAAATTTTAACACCAACCTAACTTTAACATCCAACTAGACCTCCACAACTATCTAAATATAACCCTAACTTTTACACTATTCCTGCGACCCTACCCTTGTTATTAAACCACTTTATGGCCTAATCTATTCTAACTCTCTTTCTAAACTAGTGATGATACCAAAATTGATTTTTGAAAAGGCCTATTTTATCTTTATTAGAGAAAATTAAAATTTTTTATAAGGAAGAGCAAATAAAATTTATTTATATATGTTCTTTATAATTTCGTCTATTCAAAAAAAGTATCAAATAATTTTGTCTTTCAAGTAAAATAGGTCAAAAACAATTTCATCTTCAAATTTTAATTTCGGGTTTTCAGTCAGGGCATATTCCCAATTTGGTTATCGATGATCTGCATCTTATTTAGAAATGATTAGCAGTCAAATAATTCTAGAGTCTTATTCGAATTTTAACTAAATTATGATAAAAATAATTTTTTAAAAAAAAAAGAGAAAAAAAATAACTAATAAAAGAACATTGAAAAATCGTACTATTTGTGTTTAATACCAGTATGTTATGCAACATAAAAATCGTCAAAATAAAAAAAATAAGTATAAAAAATAAAATAAAAACTGAAAAAAAAACAAAAATATTTTATAATTTTTTATTTATTACTGTTATATCTCACTACTGTGTTAATAATCCAAAACCAAATTAATATGCTATAAATCCTAAATCTAACTACTATACTATAATCTAAATAAATTCTGAATCTAATCACTATATTACTAATCTACTACTGTGCTACCTGTCCTGAATTCAACTCACCATGCTACCTGTTCTGAATCAACTCTACCGTGCTATCTGTTTCGAATTCAACTCTATGACCCAAACCCAACTTTATTATGATATATCCAAAAATCTAACTCTACTGTGCTATCTGTCCCGAATCCAACTCTAACGTGCTATATCAAAAAATCTAACTATACTGTGCTATGTCCAAAAAACCTAACTCTACCATGCTATGTCCAAAAAATCTAACTCTATCGTGCTACGTCCAAAAAATCTAAAGCTATAGTGCTACGTCCAAAAATTCTAAAGCTACAGTGCTATAGTACGTCCAAAAAATCTAACTCTACTGTGCTACATCCAAAAAATCTAACTCTACCGTGCTATATACAAAAAATCTAACTATAGTGCTACGTCCAAAAATCTAATTCTACCATATTCTACCTGTCCTGAAGCTAACTCTACTGTACTATAAGTCCCGAATCTACTCTGCTGTTCTACGTCTAAAAAATCTAACTCTACTATGCTACATTCAAAAAATTTAACTACTATGCTACATTCAAGAAACCTATGGTGCAAAAGAGAGAAAAGCTTTTGTTCTAACGAAAAAAGTTTAATAAACCAAAAAAAAACACACCAATAAACGGTGATTCTGCAAACAACACCCCAACAGTAATGACAAGGCTCACAAGTTCGCTTGTTCTAACTAGCAAATTTTGTATCAAAAAATCCCGATCTTAAGTCTCACTTACTTTTTTTAGCTCAAATTATAATCAGGGATTAACTTGGGATGGTCAAAAGTAGAGGTTTTACATTATCATTTCGAATATCGTTTGGGACAAGTGTAAGTAAAAATCTTGTGAAACCTTTGAGAGAAAATGACGCAAAAAAAACGTGACAGGACCAATTAAATTTTGCTGAATTTTGTAGATCATTCTAGATCTTTGATCTCAAATGATCTCCAATTTGGAATATGCTCAGACTGGTTTTAGAACCCGAAATAATTTCGTCCTCATGTATACTCTAAACCTATCAATAACCCTAATCCAAACCAACTACTTGTCTTAATCATTCATTACTTTATACACCCATCAACCAACTACTTGTCTTAATCGTTACTTTTGTCAACAATCTAAACACTAGCAAAGGAAAGACAAACAATAAGCCAAAGAAATCAACAATATAACAATACCACAGAAATACTAGTACAAAAAAAAGTCAACATAAACTAGTAATGCAACAAGATAGTGCATCGGTGAACTGCAATATAACATGGCCAACTTACACTAACAAATAGAATATAGTATAGCGAGTATAGTACCAGAAGCGACAAAGTAGAAACGCCAGTAAAGTGATAAAAAGAGGTACTAACAAGCATTAACAGTGTTACTAAATATAAAAAAAAGTGCTTTTAGTAAAAAAGAAAAAAAAAGTAGACAGGCATAAAAAAAAAAGAGTAAAAAATAGGTATACTTGTCTATATCGATATATAGGTTAATCTGTGTAACTTATAATTTTTCCAGTTATTTTCAATACAATAAAAATTATTTTTACGCCTTCCAAGTAGCGCAAAAGTAAATTGTCTCTAGCTGCTATAGCTTTGTTTGTACGTATGTATTATAAATACGTATATCATTTATATCATTGAAGATTCTATATGTGTTCAATTTCTATTTGTGTAATTGCTGTTATACAAAAAAAATTTGCACCAATTTTATATGAAAAATGATTTATGTTCACTTTACTCTTAAGAGTAGGATGAACGTAGATCAATTTTCATATAATCTACGTGGCACTATAAGATTTTATATAGAAATTAAACACATGCCCTGATAAAACTTTTAGAACTATGACCAATTTTAGCAAATATTTGGTATCACATAGAATGAGCCCTTATTTTCATAATCATAAAATTCTAGAACTCATAATATTTAAAAAAATCCACCTTTATATATTGATAAAAAAAACTTAGATAGATCTAAATTTCTTAGGTAGCACAAGAAATTGCTAATTCTGATTTGTCAGATCACGTTGTTTACAATCCTGATTGGTCAATCACATGTTTTCATATGATTACAACATGATTACTATTAGAAATGATTTACGTTCACTCTACCCTTAAAATTAATATTTATAAAGTTTATCAAAAATTAGCAAATAATTTTTTGGTTATTTTATTTTTAATTTATAAAAAATATAAGCTTTTTTTTATATAATAAAAATTAAGAGCATTTATTTTTGGTTATTTTGTATTATATATACTCTTTTTATATTTTTAAAATTTTATTAAAATAATTCTATTGTATTTTTAACAAAGCATGCTCCTTTTATAATATTACTTTTAATTTTAACTCTAATTCAACTCTAATTCTAATCCTAACTCTAACTCTAATTATTATTTTTTTTGCTACTATAAAGCATACTAATATGCACTCTGTACCAAAAATATTAATTTTAAAATTAAATTATACTATAATGTTCTTTTATTTTTAAATAAAATATAATAGTGTTAGCCAATACCTTTTTGTAAAAAATATAAATTATATAATAAATTTATCAATTTTGATTGGATAATAATATTATTATTTGTGACTAGCTAAAAATAATATGAGTTGTTTTTTTTTATATACTATATTAGCAAAATAAATATACAAAATCTTTCAAAAGAAATTGCATGCCAAATTCTTTTGAAAAAATGCGATTGATATAAAATCTTTCAAAAAATTGCAATCTTTCAAAAAATTTCAGTATGCATTTCTTTGAAAATATTTTAAAATATATTGTGAAATATTGCAAAATATATTGTGAAATTTTGCGAAATAGGCCAAATAAAACAATGCAAACCTCTATCTAATTATCTTATTTTGGGGTTGCAGAGGTAATATTTTACATATTATCATATAAATCTTTTACAATATTTTGCAATATTTTGTATATTTTCAAAATTTTTTAAAATTTTTACATTTAATATCAAATTTTATATTTATATTTTTTTTTTGGTATTAAGGTGAGGTTTTGTTTATATCTTTATTAGTAATTTAGAAAAGCTACTACATAGAGTATACTTCTTTGTATAAATACAAAATTTAAATTACATATAAGAATTGAAGCTCAGACTAATTTATTTGCAATCTAAACCTATATAGTAGTTAAAACACATTTAGTTTGATAAAGTTAAAATCAAATTTATAGTAGTACTATATTTAACCCAATAGACAGCCCAAGAACTGATCTTTTTAAAAGCTGTACCAATAGGTGGATATGAATTTGAGTTAATATGAAGTTGATCAGGTTGGTCACAAGGACAACTATATATAAATGCTCTGTATAAAAATGGATGCTTTTTGGTTTGTAATATTTTAGAAATAGTAGAAGAAGGATAAGTAATATTTTTGGCTTTTTACTATGAAGCAAATTGGGAACAATAAAGCTTTTATAATGTTCATAGAAAAATTCAGAAACTTGAAGAATTTTTATTATAATTTGTAAAGCTAATTTAGGAGGTAAATAAAAGAGTCTAAGGTCTTAAATAAGATGAGAAATAATTAAGCCTTAAGCATAGTTTAAATATAATAAAAAGAAAGTAAAGCTAGTGATAAGTAAAAGGCTAGATGATTATAAATAGTCTAGATAAGTTGAAATATAGTATTTGAAGAAAGGTTTAAATCTGTATAGTTAATTGTTCGAAGCATAGCAGAGAACAATTTATAGTATAGAATTTGTATGTAATTTTCTCTGTTCTATTTTTAGAATAGCCAATTACAATACACATACTAGTTATACAACATATGTACATATGTTATACAAAGGCCTAGTGCATTGTTTTGCAAAAATAATTTTTGATTACATATTGCTAATGTTGTGTAATATTATACAAATCTATTTTGATAGCCTATTCAAGTTGGGTTAATTGAACCAAAATAGGGTTTTTTTGAACCAAGATTGGGTTCATACATATTGTTTTATATAGCTTCAGATATCTATTAGCTCCTGATAATCTAGTAGTATTGGTATTAGTAATAGCATAAGAATAATCTAGTTAATATTGTTTGTACTAGAACAAAAAAGCTAATGATTAGGAGAGTTAGGAGTGTTGCATATAAAGCAGTTGGTATTTGGAAATAGATCAGAATAAATTGAATGAAAGTGAGAGTATGAAAGTAGTTTATTTAAAAATAATTTGATTTTAAAGGCTTTAAGATTGCCAAGTTTGAAGTTAGTAATATTATTTAAAGCTTTTTGATTATTATTGAAATATAACCAAATGGAGTTTTAATCAAAATAATAAGTGAAGTGTGACTATTTATTTGTATTTTGTTTAGAAAACTATAGAGCTATAATATAAGCATTGCAAATCTTTTTAATAAATCTTTGTATAGATTGTAAAACTTGGGTATTTTTCTAGTATAGAGTATAGAAAGGAATATAGAGTTGGTATAATTAAAATTAAGAAAAGAAGCAGAGATATGTTGATTGGCTAGTTGATTAGCATAATTATTAAAAGGGTTATCAGAATGGGCCTGAACTTTGTGTAACATTAATTGAATATTAAAAGATTTAATAGTATTAAGGAGTATATACCATATAGGCCATGCAGGACCCCAAAATATATAGTGAGGGGTAGGGTTTTAGTTTGCTTATTTTTGGCCTTTTTTGTGCAAATTATTTTCTTTAATAGTAATTAGTTTGTTTATTTTTGCCTTTTTTCTTGCAGATCTTTTTATATTTAGTAATTTTTGTAAAACCTTACCCTTTTGTAGATATTTTGGGGTCCTGGTCATGCAGTAAATTTGAATTTTTAAAAAGAGTTTGAATTAAGGTGTATAAGTTTAATATATTTGAATATAACTAATTGTGAATAAGTAAAAATTTGAATAGTGGAGTTTCATGGTATAGTAGCAATAGCAGATAGAATTAAAATTAGTTTAGTATAATATTAAGAGGGCCAATATTTAAGTTGGGCTAAAAACTCATATACAATTTGAATGTTATAAAGTTGTATTCAACCAATACCTATAGAATATTGGTCAGGACAAATATTTTTAACAGAACTATTTTTATAGAAGATAAAAGATATATAATTATAATTGTTTTGAGTAATTGATTTAAATAGAAAATATTAGAAACTAAGTAGTCTGAGATATTTAAAGTTAGAGATGTAGAAATAGTAAAAGGATGTTTAATAGCATTAGAAAAAGTAAGATCTATATAATTTGCATTAAGGTTAAGCTACTTGTTTAGTAGAATTCTACTATAAAAAAGTGTAAATAATGTAGCAGATATTTCAATTGTACATGCAGAGGAAATATAGTTAGTATTAAAATTGCAGCCTGGGCAAGGCATACAAAAAATATGAGAAATTGGTATAATTGGGATTGTAAGTATTAATATTGGTAGTCCAATGAGTAATTAATATAGTATTTGAATGCTTAAAATATCTACAAGCTTTATCAATAATTATATTCTAATGAAGATAAGTAAAAAATTATGATTTGGGTTTTAGAAGTATACAACAAGTATAATAAGCAAAAGCATTAATGTCTTGGGGCTAGAAATTGCTTAAGATTGAACAGTAAATATTGTTTTCAATAAGGTGAGGGAGGACCCCGGACATATAGTACAGAGGTCATACATTACGCAATTCAGCAAAAACCCCTGAAATTTGAGAAGCAAAAAAACAGTTTTTGGCAATTATCTTGGCATCTAGTGGTCCAATTTGAATGAACTTTTTTTAAAATGAAGCTCTCAGTGAGGCGCATCTAACAAAAAAAGTTCATTCAATTCTGATTACTGAATCGGAAGTTATTTAAGTAAATAGATTTTGACGTTTTTAGCAAATTAGGTCAAAATTGGCCAAAATCCAGTTATGACCTATATGAGAGATGTCCGGGGTCCTGGTGAGGGCCAGAAATCAGCTGATTTTCTAGGAGGAAAAGTCTGAAAAAGTGAAAATTTAATATGATGACCTAACTAAAATAGAGGGTCAAAATTTTGGGCAAAATCAAATTAGCTAATTTCTGGTAGTGCCCTAATAGTTTTTTCTAAAAAAGTAACCAAAGTGGTTGTTTACCAATAGGTAAATGGTGCACTCTAGATGAAAGATGTTTCTATAAAAGAAGAGTTTGATTATCTGTAGAGGCAAAGTTGTTCTAAGTAAAAAATTTGTTTATGACAAAAGTTGTTGTTTGAATGTTTTGTATTTAGGTAGTATTGTAGAATTTGTTTAAGTAGAAGGCTTCCATTATTAATAACTTTGGTCAAGTAATATTTGGGTTTGCAATAATATTGATTTCTAATTATTTTAGCAAAAATATAATTTTAAAAGTAGTAGTTAATCTATTAGGTCCATCAATATTAGAGGAGTGGTATTATAGTATATTAATTATTAATCATAAGTTTTTTTGGAGTTGCTATAATCTAATACAAGTAGAGATTCCTAATAAATTAGGATCATTAATTTGAATTAAGAAGTTAAAAATATGAAATTGAAGTTGTATATCCCATATATTGTATACTGTATATTCCCGAAAATAAGCTACCTCTTTGGTTTTGACCAAAAAATCTAAAACTTGTTTCACTCAAAAATAAGCTACCTTACTTTTTTCGATTCAAAACAATAATAAAATTTTTTGATCTAAAAATAAGCTATCACCTTTTGTCATTGGCCAAATCTCCATAAATAGAAAAACAGATAATGGGTTGCACTAGTGCATATATACAATGGTGAGAATAAAAAGTAAATTTTCGTTATTCCCACCATTGCATATATATGCATACTTACTCCTGAAAACTATCCATTACACTGCCCTTTTACTATAAAATATTCATCTGCCCACTGAAAAAATCTATTTTCCCACCTATACACCTATTATTAATTCATACTCGTTCATAAAAAACCTAAATAAATAAACAAATAAATAATAAATAAACAAATAAAGAATGAAAAAAAGATTTAAAATTAAGTTATTAATAAAAAAATAATTAAATTAAAAAAAATTAAAATAATAAATTATTAAAAAAAATTAATATAAAAATTTAAAAAAATAAAAGAAAAATCTGAAAAATAAAAAATACAGTAAATAAAAAAAAAACAAAATATTTAATAAAAAATTTAAATTAAATAAAAAAAATAATCAAAATAAAAAAAATTAAATTAAATTAACAAAATAAATTAAAGAAAACCATTAAAAAAGAAATCTGAAAAATAAAAATAAATATAAATAAAAATAAATAAAAAATAATATATATCGAAAAAAAATAAATTAAAAAAAAAAAGTTAAAAACAAAAAATGATAAAAAAAAAGTTTAAAAAAAGTAAAAAAAAAAGTTTAAAAAAAGTTAAAAAAAAGTTTAAAAAAACATTAAAAAATTTAAAGAAAATAGAAAATGATATAAATAGAAAAAAATAAAATAAAATAAAAAAATTTAAAATAAAAAATTTAAATAGCAATATAAATAACATTAAAAGAATATTAATATAATAAATATCGAATTAAAAGATAAAAAAATTAAAGAAAAGAAAATAAAAAATAAAAAAATAAAAAAATAAAGCATTAAAAAAAATTGTAATAATAAAAAATAACAAATAAAAAAATTAACATAAAAAAAAAATAAATAAAAATAAAAAAATAAAAAAAAACTATAAAAAAAAGAAATATAAATAAATTAATAGTAGCGATAATATTATAGTATTCTATGCGAAAAACAGATAAAAATCACCTGTTAAAATAAATAAAAAAATTATTTTATGCGGGTTTCTCATAATAATGCATACGCTTATAGTACGCTTATCTAAAAAAAAAAAAGTGGAATATGAACTTTTCTCCTTAAAAATTTACCAGTTTTACATCGATAAAATATTGTATATATGTACTATTATGGCACATGCTAGAGCCTTAGTATATACATATGTACAAATAAAAACCTGTTTGAATTTCAATGCGCAGGTTTTTATATATGAGAATTTTTTTTAAAAAATAACACTAATAATAAGCTACCTCTGCTACCGGGCATAAATTTTTAAAAACTTATATATTACGAAAATAAGCTACTCTTGTTTTTTTTACTTAAAATCGTCCAATAAAAGGTAGCTTATTTTCAGGAATATATGTATATTGTATAAATGTAAATTAATAATAGTGCTGTTAGAAGTAGATTTTGACAAATATGATTTGTACTTAGTAACAGATAAATATTGTAATAGAATTAAGTACAAGTAGAGTATAGAAAAGCTATATTATATATTCTAAAGTAAAAACTATAACAGTGTTGATAATATAGATAATTTGTTTGCCTATAATTTGTTTAGTATTAGTAGTTTGTATAAAATGTGATACTTTAGCTTTATAAGTTTAATTTGGTTTGTATTTTTGTTATCAAGAGTAAACCAGCATCTAAGAAATTTAAAGAGTTGGTTAGGTGCAAACTTAATTTTTAGCATGGATATATGGTCAGAAGTAGTGATCACATCTATATATTATATTAATCACTTAGAATTAGATAAAATGATCACACCATACATGGATAGAGGTGGCTACTAAGTAAAAAATATTACGTAATAAATGGCATGCCCTTTAAAGGATAAAAGAGATAGTAAATAATTAAAATATAATATAGAGGTTGTATTTTTTTGATTAGAACAAAAAATAGATTTAGTAGGATTAATTTGTATATCTGTTATTTGGTAAAAAGAAGTAGTAGCAGAGATAATTGATTGAAGTTCTGTTAAAGATAAAGCAATCTATAAGGTGTTATCCATATAAGCTAAAACAGATATAGAGCATTTAAGATAATGCATTTGTGATAAAATAAGATTGGTTTTCTAGAAAGTTTGTAGGGTATAACTAGTGAACTAAGTAGCAATATGGCTAATAAGTGGGTAATAATAAATTCTCCAAAAAAGGGGTATTATAGTTTCTCTTTAATTAATACTATTTTTAACTGAGTAAAAATTGGTAAGCCCCAGTTTGTAATTTTATTAGTTAAATAGAAGATTAGAAAGGATATTAATAAATGATTATAGCAACAACTCTTTCTGACGATCCCTCGTACCAAAATTTCCAAGACCACTGACCTACGAAAACTCTATAATTAACATACTATATACAACAAACTTTACCAAGCTGCTGTCAGGTGCAAAGTTCATTCACTGGATGTTCTGCTCCTGAAATAAAGATGAAAATGATATGCAGACTTTTAAGCGAGGCATCTTGGCGAGCTTTGGCTACCGAACAAAGATGTAGTAGAGAGATTCTGGAGCTTTGTCAGCCCTATGGATATGAAAATAGAAGTAGAGGCTTTGGTTAGATATATTATTCTATACAGCATAACTCCATCAAAATCCTTTAAGTTTGATACTCTTTTTCTATACCCCTTTGGTCTTTTTGAAATTTCAAAAAAGTGAACATTTTAGTTTACTCCTCCAAAGGATCAGCAGTATTTAGGAGCCTTCCAGAAATTACGTGATTTTTTAGTAGGTGGGTGGGGTTCCGAAAATATCAGGTTATAATTATAATTCTGGTCAAATTTTTATAATTCTGGCCAAAAGTATAAAATTATAAAATTATTATTAATAACTATTGTTTTACTGAACCAATTTAGATAATTTAACTACCAAAATGTTCATCTCAATGAAACGATTCTAACAAGCTCAAAATCACTAAAATCTAATCACAGGGTCCCAAGATCGTTCAACTTTTGTGTAATTTTAATAGTGATTTTTTAGAATCACTAAGTAAATTTCTTTAATATTGAATAAACTTTGATCCACTGGCCAGTTTTGGATGGTTTAACTACCAAAATGTTCGTCTCAGTAAGACGATTCTAACAAGCCAAAAATCGCTAAATTCCAATCACAGAATTTCAAGAATGATAAAGATTTGTATTGCTAAACAAACAAAAAAATCTTTATTGAACTTGGAATTCTGTGATTAGAATTTAGCGATTTTGGGCTTATTAGAATCGTCTCACTAAGACGCACGTTTTGGCAGTTAAATCATCCAAATGGGCCAGTGGATCAAAAGTTATTCAATATTAAAGAAATTTACTTAGTGACTCTAAAAAATTACTATTAAAATTATACAAAAGTTGACCGATCTTGGGACCCTGTAATTAGATTTTAATGATTTTGAGCTTGTTAGAATCGTCTCACTGAGACGAACATTTGGTAGTTAAATTATCCAAAACGGGCCAGTGGATCAAAAGTTATTCAATATTAAAGAAATTTACTTAGTAATTCTAAAAAATCACTATTAAAATTACATTAAAGTTGAATGATTTTGGGATCCTGTGATTATATTTTAACAATTTTGGGCTTGTTGGAATTGTCTCAGTGAGACAAATATTTTGGTAGTTAAATCATCTAAATTGGTCCAGTAGAGCAATAGTTATTATTAATTTCATAAATTGTAAATTTTAAAAAATATAAAATTTAATTAGCTAATAGAGTATCAGGTGTGGGTGGGTGGGGTAAATTTTGAAAATTATTAGTAAAAAAATATTATATAATTTCTGGAAGCTCTCTTATTCCTTCCAAATTGGGAATGCGTCTACTTAATCAGAATCAAATTACGAGTGAAACCAGGTCTTTTGAGATAAACAGTGAATGTTACGTGAGGTTTTTTGGAGTAGAAGTCAAAATGAAATTTCTTTCTAGAATGTTCTATTAGGCGTAGTTTCTTTTCTTTTTTTCTTTTCTTAATCTGTACATATAATACTTAGATGAGGCGTTTTCTTGTACAGTATTATATAATTTTTATTGTCGGGCACAGGCATAAATAGTGCTGTCATAGCTATTTACTTTGTGTCTTCTTCTTCTTTCTTTTTATTTTATATTATATTATTTTGGCTTTTCATTTAGGTTGTGTAGATTTCCCCCATTTTATTTTTCCTTTTATTTTCTTTATACTTTTTTGTTTTCTGGTAGAATCCTGCTACTCAGGAAGTTAGGCGAAGAGGATTAGAAAGTAGGCGGTTATAACAGGCAGCAAACTTCAATCAGTGATTCGGATATTCTAAATCTATTGAGAAGAGGGATTCCGATAAGAGAAATGTTTGATATAGCAGGTCACATTTAAGGATCTTTAAGACACCTAAATGGGTCGCACTTTAGTATTTGAACCTCAAAGTAGGTAATCATGTTGTACTGGTGTTATATAATTGATAAAATAAAAGTTGCGGCATGACTGCTGAATTTCAAAAAAAAAAAAAAAAATAAGTGATTATAGTATACAAATATGAATTAGTGATTTAGTAAATATGTCAAATTGAACAGAGTCATAGGCTTTGTTTATATCTTTGAATATAAGCCAAAGTGGCTGTAGTTGCAATTAGAATTTTCTATAATATTATTAAAAATATATATAGGTACAGAGGTACTATTACCAGGTAGTGCAATATAATTTTAATGTGAAAGAATATTATATTGTGTAAATATTTTGTTAAGCTAATTAGTAAGAAGTATGTTATAAATTTCTAATATGCTCTACTAAATTAATAGACTGAGTATTAATTAAGTTACTATCAAAAATTGGTTTTTTGAAGATAGAAAAAATATAACACTCTTTTCATTTTTTTGGAACAATTTAGACTATTTGGCACCAATTAAAAAGAAGTATAATAGCAAGTAAATAGTTGTTTTCAGAGTATTTAATCATCTCATAACTAATTCCAAAGAGGCCACATGCTTTGTTATTAGGAAGTTGAGATAAAGTATCAAGAATTTCTTTAATAGTAAAGGAGTGAAGAGCTTCAGAATACCAACTTGTGCTAATATTCTGTTTTGAAAGATATTCATTTGCCTAGTATAAATTGAATAAGTGTTCATTAATTTGTCTAGATGCAGTCCATTGGTCAAAATATTTCTGAATATATATTTTAATAATTGAGGACTCAGTAATTATAGCATTATTATTTTTGATATTGTTAATTCTAACAGAGTCTTTATATTGGTATATTGGTTAAGAATACTATTAATCATAGATCTAGGCTAAGTAGCCAGTTTAGAACATCTGGTATTAATAGATTCAAGTATTTGTTGATATATATATTTAATATTTTCTAGATTATATGTGTAATATAGACTCTTCTATACTTCTTTGGCATTGGTAATCCAATCAGATATGAGACTAGATTGTGAAAAAATAGGGGTCATCTAAAGCGGGGCAAATTTACGTGATTACAGCCAATCAAATTACATAATTTTGATGATTGCTAGCAAAGCAAAACAAGAAACAAAAATGAAAACCCTAAAAAATACAAAAAAATAGTCTAAACCTATCTCAGATAGATTAAGTAAAATATCAGGAAGGCAATTCGCTTATATATAATTATCTAAAACCCAACTTAATCTTAATATAAGATTATCCTAACTCTAAAATTAATCGAGAAAATTATTAAGAAATATGATTTGCCTCCGCTTTAGACATTTCCAAAAATTGGTAAAGTTGAAGTTGATGTGTTAAGTTTAGGTAAGTAATAGTAGAATTGTAATAAAGAGAAATAGATGTACCAGAGTTAAAAGAGTATTTTATTTGCTTAATAATACTATCAAGTTTTTTAAGATTATAGTGTAGAAAGGTAGCTTTGGATAAGAAGAAGTAATAAAAGTTATGTACAGCAAATTTTTTGTTAGAAATATATATAAGTGCTATATTAATAATGCTAGTATATAGTTTATGCCAAATAGTTTCAAGTGATTCAGAAAAAGAAATAGGAGGTGTGTTATAGAATATGATATTAAATGAAACTTGGTTAGCAAAAGCCTGCCAGGCTTTATTTGTCATTAGTTTATAATTAAAGATTCTTCTATATATTTTGTATTTATATTTAGTATGTTCAGTAAATATATAGGGAAAGGACTAGCGAGATATAAAAATCTTGTGATTACTAGAGGTTGAAAAGTCTGAGTCATCAATTTCAAAGGATAGTAAATAAGAAAGAAGAAGATTATGGTTTCAAATATAATTTATTTTACTTTGGTATCTAAAGCTATACCAAATAGATTGAAATGAATTAGTATGAGATGCCAAGTTGCATGTTATTATAAGAAAGAAATTAAAGCAATTTAAATTTAGAGTTACTAGTTAAAATAGAGTCAGCAGAGGCACTAAAGTCTTCTAAACAATTGGTTGCATATTTGATAAAATTGCTTGTTGAATCTATTGAATAATAGTATCTTGGATTTGAAGTCTCTCTTGTGAGGTATTAGAAAGTAGATAAATAGACATTATGCGAAATTTAAAATCATATTTATAAAATAAATCAATAGCTATTGCATAGCCAGAAAATATAATAATATTATGAATATAAAAGATAAGGTAGTTGCAAATTATAATGTAGTACTTGCTCTAGAGCTATCAGTACAGAACCAAATGTAGATTAAAATTGGGTTTTTGTAGGATTGAATATAAAAGGTGCACTAGAGAGCTTAGTTTTAGTAATACTAATAATTTTTAAATTGTGAGATATACAATAATTTTTCCAAACTTGTTTTTTGGTAATATTATTAAAACATTGAACATTATATATGCAAATTGAAAGATCAAGAAGAATTAATAAATTGTTATTATTAGAAGAAGGATAATTTAATTTGAGTGGAACATTATTAAAAAGATATAGATCTTTGAAAGGTACAAAAAAATGATTAGATAAAAGATATTTGTGTAGTAAATAAATGTATGCTTCTTCAAAAATATAATCAATTTTGCTATATTTAATAGAGATTTTAATATATTGTTGTATATAAAATATTGGATATTCCTCTTATAAATAGGTTAAAAAGGAGCCTATAGTTTGTAGTAAAGGTAGAGATTGTAAACTGTAATAGTATAAGAACTTGTTGTAGCATATTGATGGGTCATAAATCTCAAGTAAATTAGAATGAAAATTAATATTTGTTCTTTTCATAGTATTAGTATATATAGTTAAAGTATTGGAATTGTTGTCAGATTCATCTGGTAACAATTCATATTCATCATATTTCTCTTGCTCTATAGAATAAATAGGTCTATATTGTTGTATAAATAATAATAAATGTGTATAATTTTGAAGTAATACTTCAGTATAACATAATGATTTGATATTTGAAATACTAGAATTAATTTCTGTAGAAGTGCTTACCATTTCAAGCTTGGTTTTCATAGCTGCACAGAATACCATAGCCAGTCTATAGCCTGTTCTATATGTTGGGCTGGCCATCATAAACCTGGTTCTCCATGTAAATGGGCTTAACTACCTGTTCACTTACTTTATTCTCTTTTGAAAATGGCCCACTAAAAGTAGAGGACATTATTATCCAGAAGTTGTGGCTACATTCATATGGTCTACAGAAATACTTATTGAAAAGAATTATATGAAGATGTTGTAATATGGGTTTTTTGTTGTATATTGGAGTTTGAGTTGGAATTATTTTCTATATTATTTGTATTTAATATAATGACATCATCATCCATTTATCAGATGAGTTTGAAAGTTGTTGAGTTGGTAGAAAATTGAATTGTAAATTGGTGAAATCATTAGTTGTATTAGTATTTGTTTGTACTAAAGTCTTGTTTTTAAAAATTGATTTTAGTGCTTGAAGTAGTATTATAAAAAATAAATTTGATACTTGATTTTTGAATTGAATATTAAATTTAACAAATAGGATTTTTTGAGCTTTTAAATAGAATTTTTTGTTATATGCATTTTTAATAGATGCAATAGATGGCTTTTCTTTCTTAAGAATATGGAAGTAGATTATTACTCTAGATAAAAAGTTAGTATTAATTGGCTTAGTAGTAGTTTTTTCAATTGCACTATAAGAACTTAGGTTATTGATTTGGTCATTAATATCTGCAGTCTTGTTGTATGCATTGAAGAAATTATAAAAATAGAAACTAAGTCTTGCTTGATTAGTTTTTTTTTTGTTAAGATTATTGAGTTCAAGAAATCGTTGTTCAGTTTTGGTAGCTAGTTGTCGAAATAGAGAAATTGGTGTTTATTTTTGAAATGTAGCAGCATGTTGCGCCTTTTTATCAAAAATTAAAAATCAAGAGTATATGTTTTGAATATTATGCTCAATATCCAAAGGCAATGTATAGCAATTTTTTGAATTACAAGTATAAATATAGTAAAGTGCTACTTGAAAATATAGTTAAATTCATTTACGTAAAGAGTCAATAGATGTAATTTTGAATTCTAATAAAAGAAGTGCTTTGTATATATTACTAAATTTGAGTACAATTTGGTGTTTAATATAGCTGTATGTTTGTTTTTAATTTTTGTAAATAGGTTTCAAAAAACTTTTCAAACCATATATTAAAGTTTGTTAAATATGGTTTAAGTAAAGGAATTTTAAAAGATTGTAAAAATTATTTTTTAGAGATATTAAGAGCAATATTAGTATTGAATTTGGTATTATTTTGAATTTTGAAGAAGAGCTAGTTAATGCTATCTTCATTTATATAGTAGTGAAGCCTAAAGATAAATAGAATATATATTTAAATTTTAACAAAATTTTGTTGGTATTGATTGTTTGGTATTTGTTATATAAAATAAGATATAGATACTGTAAAGTCCCGAATATAAGCAACCCCCTAAGCCACCCGATTTAGCCAAATTTTTTCGGGGTTGCTTAAATTCGGAACTTTAAAATACTCGATTTTTATTGGTCAATTAACCTTATATATAAATGACCAACTTGTAGTACAGAACAGTTGATTATGATTTATTATTTATTCCACTCGCATAACCTATACTCGTGGATTTTAAAAGAAAAATAACGTTGGTCTTTGTTACCAACATAAAATTGAGTGCAATTCAAATTTTCAGTTTTTTTAAATTAAATACCATATTTACTGAATGCAAACAATATACGTACGTACGTACGTATGTTTATTCATTATCTTTTTTTTTTTAAATTAAAAGTTTATTTTTTTTAGCGTTGCACTACGCTTTATACACACTTTATTTTTCTAAATCCGGAATTGTTTTTTTT
>QKWP01000015.1:204013-224548 GCA_003550325.1 Gigaspora rosea | reverse complement strand
AAAAAAAAAAACAAAAAAAAACCAAAGTCAACCCAAACAAGAAAAAAACCGAAAAAAAATGAACAATATTATCAGTAAAAATAAACCAGTTAAAGTCAGAAAACGTGTCCAAAGAACTTCGTATAAGGCATCAGAAAAACTTACCATTATTCAAGAAGCAAAGTGTATTGGTGTTTTGGCTGCTTCACGTCACTTTGGTATCGATCAGTCTATGGTGTCGCAATGGAAAAATAGCGAAAAAATTTAATAATATTATATCTGGTAACCGACGTATTGGTGCTGGTAGAGTTTCATTTTACCCAGCTGCTGAAGAAGAGCTTATTAAATGGTTTAATGAACTTCGTAGAATGGGAATTGCAGTAACAGCAGGTTCAATTAAAATGCAAATGATCACGATTTTGTCAACAACCTGTGCAGATAAATCCAAGTACTTCTCAACAATTCTGTGCATCCAAATCTTGGTTTTACCAGTTTTTAAAGCGACACCAACTTTCTTTTCGCCGTCGTACTAAAATTAGCCAAAAGTTGCCTGAAGATCTTACTGAAAAAATCACCGAATTTCATAAATTAGTAATTTGATCTCGATTAAAATATCAGTATGATCTTTCCCAAATTATAAATATGAATGAAACACCGGTTTATTTTGACATGACAAGTTCGTATACAGTTAATGAGAAAGGCGCCAAAACAGTACAAATTAGAACAACTGGAAACAACAAAAACCGGTTTACCTGTGTTTTGGCGATTACAGCAAGCGGAAACAAACTACCCCCTATGGTAATTTTTAAAGGCATACGAATTCCTCCTAATCTTCCTTGTAGGATTATTGTACGTATGCATGAAAGTGCCTGGATGGACGAAAATTTGATGTGTGAATGGATTGACCAAGTCTTGAACAAACGACCTGGAGCATCGACTATAAACAAACCTTTGTCATTGCTTGTAATGGATTCATTTGAAGGGCATCTTACCGATATGGTAAAACACAAATGTTCTGTTAATAATATCCATAAAGCTATTATTCCTGGGGCTTAATATCAATTGTACAACCTTTGGATGTAAGCATTAATAAACCGTTTAAGGATAGACTAAAAGAAAAATGGCATTTGTGGATGAGTAATGGCGAATTTCAGTTAACTAAGAAAGGAAATTTAAAAAGACCATCCTATAGTTTAATTTGTCAATGGATTTTAGAAGCGTGGGATGATATTTCTGCAGAAATGATTATTAAATCATTTAAAAAGTGTGGTATTTCTAATAAATTAGATGGGACAGAAGACGATTTATTATACGATTCAGATAAAGAGAATAATGAAATCGATAGTAATGAAGATTTGACTGAGATAGTTGAAGAAGATAGTTTGTCTGCTAATAAATTAGAAGAATAATTTTTTTTGTTAAAAAATTTAAATAGGAAATTAATAAAGTTTGTAATAAATTTGAATAGGAAATTAATAAAGTTTATAATAAATTTGAGTAGAAAATTAATAGTTTATAATAAATTTTATTATACTTAGCAATTTTTAAAAAAGGGGTTGCTTATTTTATTTTCTTAGTATTTTGGCCTCAAAATGTAGGGGTTGCTTATTTTCGTGGGTTGCTTATATTCGGGACTTTACAGTAAGCAAAATTCAGTACTACTTGGTTTTAGTTGTATATAAAATAAGGAGGTATAGAATTGTAAGAGGAAAGTATTTTGGGATAGTTAAATTAAGTAAATAAAGAAGTGGTGAACTCTTTAAATAAATCAACAAATGTTGAATAGATAAACTCAAATGGAATTGTAATTGATTTGTCAATAAAGAGGTTGGTTTTATATATAAGATCAGTGAAAAATCACTAGCTATAGCTTTGATTAAATATTTGTAGTTGAAATTTAGATTCAAGTGTTTTGTTAGTAGCAGAGTTGGTAATTTTTTTTGAATAAATATCAATAAGATGTAATTTATCAAAATCTAGAATTTGATAGACTAAAGTATTACTAAATTTTATATTTTGTTCTATTTCTAGTATTACTATATATTCTTTGAACCAGTCTAAATTATTAGAAGTATTTCTTAATTGTTTTGCTTTTGTAATTCTTTTTTGGCCTGGTTAGAATCTTTAATTTTTTGGAGGAAAGAACAGTATATAGTTTTTTTATCTTCAGAAGACATTTGTTGGAGTTTAAGGATAACAATTAGTAATTTTTGTTCAAGTATAAGTAGAGTTTTAAGAGTAAGTGGTTTGAGTTTAATATCAAGAATTTGTGAAGTACAAGTTCTGTAAAGTATGCAAAAATTTCTAAAGAGACAAGCTATAGTATAGCTGGAGTATAACTACTTTGTTCTATAGCTACATATGGAATATTTTTGATTTTATAAATATAACATATATGGTAGTATTGAGAGTAAGCAATAATTGCAGTAGAAGTTTTATCTGTTTGAAAGTCTAGGAATAACAATTTCGGATTGGCAGAGTATAATTCAGTTGTTTATATGTTTTGGTATTTGGAGAGGATGGAAGTTCATCACTAAATTTTTTAAATTGTTTAGCAAAAATTGTAGTTGTAGTTTGAGTTGAAGGTTGGCCAATTTTAGTTGGATAGTTAATTCTGTAAAATTGAGAAGTGAAGCTAGTATGATATTTTTTGCAATAGTATGTATCAATAGTAGGTTGTTCTGGAACTTGAAAGTAGTGTTGTTTTTTAGTGCCTTAAATATCATATAATTCTGGATTAAAGCTAGATAGAAAAACTTTTAATGAACTTGTTTGTTTTTATTTAATTCAATCCCATAACGATCTCTATATTGGAATAGTAGAAGTCCATGTTATAGCTATTAGGTTCTTTTGAAGAAGTTAAATTTTTGGCATTGTATTGGTATAATTTTGGTTGATAAAAGATATAGTTTGTATTTAGTAATAAGTTAATATAAAAAAAATTAAAAAAAGCTTTACAAAAAAGTATAATTTGTTTTGTATAACATAATACTAACAAGATTAGTATAAGTTATACAAGTCACATGGTTCATAGGGCATGTGCTACAGGTTATGTGCTATACAAGTCACATGTTATACAAGTTTCACAATAATAATTAACTCAGGTAATGCTACTATGTACAAATTAAAATAGTTACAAAAAGGTAAATATTTGTTTTGTATAAAATTAACTATAATAATTGTGCAATTAATAAAAAATATTAAAAAATATGGGTTGTACAATTAAAGATCATTTATATTATACAAAAAATGCCTATAGGTTTTTGTAAAAAAAATTTTAGAAAAAAAAATAAAAAAAATAAAAAGAGTATAGAGGGATTAATAGTATTTTAAATATATTTCTGTTAGATTTAAAGCTACAAGCATAAAACATAACTTGTTATAATAAAAATATAGGCTTTTTAACTTTTTCTAAGTTAGCAAAGTAGCTTAAAAAGACTGTTTTGTATATATTTTAAAAGAATACAATTTTAGGCCAAAAGGCCTTTACTTAATAGGTTTAAAAGTTTTTGCAATAATATTTAAATATTATATGTATTTTTGAGAGATGAACAAGTTTATTTAGGAGCAGTAACCAAATTAATTTAATAAAATTTAGAGTTATAAGATATTTTTAAATAATTAACATATCCACCGATTTGATTTTTAGGATCATAATTTTAATATAATTTTAAAAAAAGATCCCCAATTTTGATATAATCTGATCTCAAAATGTAAGGTCAAATTAACTAATGCACATTATTTTATTATATACTTCTTACGTCCAACCAATTGTTTGTGGGGTCAACCAATTCTTCAAACTATAGGTATGTACTATATAGCTAGAATTTATTGTCAAAAGAATCTTTAAGACTAACTTAGTATTTAGAACTTACATTTTTATTATAATACTTTTTAGAGTTTTAAATGTCAACTATGAGTACTTTAACTCGATATCGCATATTTAGATTTATGGGACAGGTTGTGCCATGTTTCAATTAGTGAACATGTTTACTTGAATTGTTTTGCTTGTATACTATAATAACAAATAGTATTATAGTGTTTAACTATATATACTATTCTTTTTTTTTTTTAGAATGATAGTTTGAATGAACATAACAAAGTAGTCACAAACATAATACAGTAGTTAGAACAGAACTAGAACAGAATATATTAGGACATAGCACAATAGTTAAAATTGAACATAGCTGAGTAGTTAGATTCTGAACTTAGCACAGTACCGATAGTTAAAAATGGACTTAGCACAAAAGTTTGAACTAGAATGTAGCAAGATGATTTGAATTGAAACATAGTACAGTAGTTTAAGCTGGAACGTAACATGGTATATAGTTTGAAATAGATATAATAAATATATCATAGGTTCTAGTTCATTTTAAAGTTTACCCAATTTCTTACAGTTTTTTATTATATAATTGGCTTTGATAACTTATCAGTTATAGTATAGCAAACTTTGTTTATTAAATATATATCAACTGTAAACTTACGAAATAACACCCATGCCCATATTTTGAGACTTATAATATGTAATATACATATTACATGAGTAGGCACTAATAAATATACTGTATTAAATACGAACTGGAGTTGTCAACTGGTTCAAAAAAAATACACAAGATTTTATTAATACTTGCTAACGAAGTCTTAATAATTATAATTCTTTAATACATAAAATTATTTGAGAACTCAACCTACTGAAAACCTGTTAGCACCCAAATGTTTAGTAATTACTCTAACTGACAAGCCTTCTAAGCTCTTTTCGAATATGTTTGATTTATTGTAAATACTGCTATACTGTAATACTACTATAATATGACATATTTTAAATTACATGCTTTAAATTTTATTGGTGTTAACCAGCTAAGGCATATTGCATATTGTGTAACTATATTGTTTGGGATGCGTCAAAATAAACAAAAAAATCAAATTAGTGAATATGAATTAAAAAAATTTGCAATAAATTTTATATTTTTATTTATTATTATTATATATTATATATGTTACATTTTTATGTTTTTAATTAATATTACATATTTTTATTATATATTATATTTTATTATATATTACATTACTATACAGTATTATTTTTATATTATTACAAATATTTTAAACTACTTTTGCACTTTATTGCATCTAATTCTATTACTATATACAAAAAAATAGCCTTATATATTTATTTTCGCTCACTTTGCAGTTAGCTATTATTATCTTTGCTTTTTTGTTTTAACTATTGTTTCACTTTGCTATTTCTTTGTTTTGGCTATAGCGCTCTTTTTTTAAAAATAGTAGAAATGAAAAAATAAAAAAAACATTTATTAGAAGTGTTAGTGTTCTTGCAAATTGCTAGAAAAATCTATTATATTTTTGCAAAGTGCTAAAGAAGTTAAAGTTAGTATTTTTGTAAAGTGCCAGAAAAAGTCGCAAAGCGCCAAAGAAGTCAGAAATAAATAAAATAAAATAAAAATTAAAAAAATAAGAAAAAAAAAACAAATAAAAAAAACAGGATGTGGCGACATAGAGAAGCTGTCTAGTTATTACCCCAAGCAGCAGGTCTTGAGTTCAAATTCTACTAAAGACGAATTAGAAAAAACAGGGCTGTATTACAGTAATATTTGTTTATCGATCGGTCGGGTATATTATTTGTAACCTTGGTACCACAATCTTGAATGGGAGCATCGGTGCAGTTGTGTATATTATACAGACAAATCTAAGGGACTAGAACAATTGAAACCTGTTTGGCAAGTTTCGAGCAAGGAGGTAAGGAAGATCCTTCAATAGTACTACAGAAGACCAGAATTTCGACTGAAGACTGAAGAGCCGAATGAAAAAACCCTATGGCAAGAGTGGGAACTAACCTGGCCACCGGAGTTATACTGGAGGAAAAGAACCTATATTGCAGAATTAGGTACTAAGGAAAGGGAGTCCATCAAGCACATAAAGCTAGGCTGACTAATCCTTCCAGGCTAACTGGTTTGGTAGTTTGGAAGGGATCGATATAAGGTTGGAAAAAAGTTGGATGTGAGTATTGGGGAATCAAATGAACTTTGCAAGGGCAGACAAAACTCTTTAGCCAATGAGAAGTAGAAGCATGGAGGCGTGAACATGTCAAAAGACCTAACAGGCTCTAGGTGTACCCGTATAGGAGTTCTTGGATGTTAAGAGTGGCTGGAACTACCAATACAGGATAGCTGGTACAAGTGCATGTAGTGGTAACAAGGAACACTTGGGCCACATGATGCCATCCAACTATACCTATACTGGAAGCATTTGCAAAACATGCCCAACATCTCGTCACCATATTGAGAAGTATAGTCGTTCACACATTACTAAATTTGGAACGTTAAATTCTAAATCCAGAAAACACAGGAACCCAGTCAGTTGTAGCAGCATGCAAGCTTGAGATACTTACCCAAAGTGGTAGAGACAGCTGCATGGCTTGAGATACGAACTTCCAAGAAGTACGCCAGTAGGGGTTCAGGTACAAAAATTTGAAAGCATAAAGCGCCTACCTGGCAATACTATACCAAATTGGAAGGATTAATACTAGGTAGTGTGGGTAAAGTGAATACCAATTGTAGGTTTGAAAGGGACATCAAAGCCAGGTCAGCTATATAAATAGGAATATAAAAGGCTCTGGTAGGTTTAGGTCAGGGATAAATTAGTTCTAGTTTCAGTATTCAATAGATAGTATAAAATTGTACAGCAATGTTGTAATGATCGATATATATCTAATACAAGTCACTCTCGTTATAGTAAAGTCCTTGGGCTGTAAAATTTCTTCACTATATTGAGAGATTTACTATATCGAGAGCCTTTTATTATAAAAATAATAATTCTGTTCTAAAAAAATTCTTCACTATAGCCAATCTTCACTATATCGAGAGTTCACTATAACGTGAGTGAGAAAGACCAGAGGCATGATCTCACCTTAACAACAAAAAAAAATCAAATAAAAAAAACAAAAAATTTAAGTAAATTGAATAAAAAAAAAATAAATAAAGTCACAAAATTTCTATTTTTCTAAAGTAAAAGTTCATATTTTTGCAAATTCAAAAATTCGAAAACTAGATATATGTTCTTGCAAAATGCTAAAAAGTTGCAAGTGCTAAAAAAAATCTAGGTTGGCTTTCTTGCAAAGTGCCAGAAAGTAAGACCAGAATAAAATAAATTAATAAAAAATTTTAAAAATAAAAGAAAAAACAAAAACAAAATGAAAAAATAAATGAAGTGAAACCTTGCAAAAACTTGCAAAAACTTGTGTCTAACTAAATTATTTTTCTAAATAAGTGTTTTTGAAAATTTAGAAATTGCTAGAGAAAATCAGCTGTGTGTTTTTGCAAAGTATCAGAAGTCTAAGTTGGCATGCAAAGTCAAATAAGTGTTCTTACAAAGTACTGAAAAGTTGTTAGTTTTCTTGCAAAGAGCTAATGTTTTTGTAAAGTATGAAAAAAATTAAAAATAAATAAATAAAAAAAAAACCAACCCGAAAGCAAAAAAAAGTGAAAACAAAAAAAAAACAAAATGAAAACAAAAAAAACAAACCAAATCAAAATAAAACAATATAAAACTAAATAGAAGATCTAATTTATAAACAAAAATTTAATCAGATCTTGTAATACAGATTTGTAGATTAATTTCAATATATTATACAAAATTTTAAAATATTTTAAAAATATAGTCCAATGCATCCTTGGTATGACGCAGGTTACATATCTACTAATCCAGCCTTCTCTAAAATATTTCAAAAAATATTTCAAATTCATTTTCAAAATATTTCAAAACCATTTTTGAAATATTTTGAAAACTAAAATATTTCAAAATATATTGTGAAATATTTGAAATATATTGTAATATGTGAAATCTTTAAAAAGATTTTGCAGGTTTTCTCAAAGTTTTTTAAAGATTGTACTACTATAAATTTGCTAATGTAAAAGTAAAATTTTTAATTTCTTAATAAACTTTAAATTAATATAATATTTTAACATTAAAATAAAATAAAAAATTTTTTTAGCTAAATTGTATAGCATTAGCAAAATAAATATATGAAATCTTTTGAAAGAAATTGAATAATGGAATCTTTCAAAAAAATTGTGATTAATATGAATCTTTTAAAAGCATTTCTTTTGAAATAAATTTCAAAATATTGCGAAATAGACCAAATAAAAAAATGCAAACTTCTATTTAACTATTTCTCTCTAGGGTTGCAAGAAGTAATATACTACAAATTATTGCAATATTTTACAATATTTTGCAATATTTTACAAAATTTTAAAATTTTTTAAAAAATAAATAAATAATATATATTTACATAATTATGCTTTTTGTAAATGCTATAGTTAGAGTTCAAGGCACAGAGGCACAGGCATGACTTTTGGGCATGCCTTTTAACTATTGGGCATGCTCTAGTCATATAATATAAATATTATATCTGATTGGCTAGTATGATTGGAGTGTAGACAGTTAAGCAATATTAGAAAACAGAAAGCAATTGTTTGATGTTTTTCTCTACAAAAGAGCATGCCTATAGGCATAAAGGGCTTGCTTTAACTTATAGCATACCCTCAGAGGTATGCCTAATTTTTTACTCATGCCTTGAATCCTAGCCATAGTTTAGTGACCAAAAAACCCAGAGTCTAATACAATTTACCTATCTAAAACTTACAAAAGACCCAGGATATTATATGTTATGGGTTTGTGCTACAAGAAAAAATTTTTAAATATTTATATATTTCATACTTACAATAAGCAGTTTAAAAATTTAAAAAAAATCTATATTTAATTAATAGAGATTTTGTATTTTGTACTAACCTGAAGCATGACGAAAGTCATACTAAAGTTATTATCGCAAGGATCTTTACATGTAACTAAACCATTATGGAATTACTATTTATAGTTAGTTAGGAAATTGGATAAAATAGATGGAATATAAAAAGTTGATAAAGTATTTTTAGAATAATAAGTGCTTTTTCTTTGTTGTCTGACTTTGTCTGGCTCTTTCGTAGGAGCCTTATTTAACTTGAACAGACATACACAAAAATATGGACTAAGTTTTTTACATGCATACAAAAAGTATATTAAAAAATTTATGAAAAACTTTCTAATAATAATCTTGGACTTCTTGTTAACAAAGAAGATTTAATATAACCATAGAAATTGGTTAATCGCCAAATACAAAAATAGCCAAAAGCATTTAGCAATTGTCAAAATACAAATCTTTATACATTTGTAATGAATTGGCAAATATGGTGTGGTTTCAAGAATGAACTTCAAAAAAAAAAAATGCTACAATGAGATTGGATAAAATATCTGAAATATCCGAATAGAAAAAAAAATATATATTCAAAATATCTGAATAGGACTTGGCTTTTGGAAAAAAAGAAAAGAAAGAGAGAAATGTATTAGTAGTTTATTGGTTAAGGTAATTTACAAATAGAAAAAGAAAAATTTGGAATCGTTTGAATCAATTTAAGTCAATAGATCAAAAATTTGATAAGCAGAATGGGATAACACTAGGAAAAGAGTAACAAAAACAAGAATAAATCTGTGTAATTAAGTTTGGGCTAAGTCAGCATAATCAATCCTAAGCGACTATGAGTTAATGAACTTCATTATACGGCAATAGCTAACCCGATAAGGGTCGTATGAAAATAACAATTGCAAATTCAGCTGATGACGAACAATTCGCATTCTCAAAAAAAAAAATTTTTTTAATTTTATTAATTAACTTATACAAATGCATATGCATCTAAACAAATTAAAATTTCTTGACAGATAGCATTTATCTTTGATATTTTCTTTTTAAAAAGATATTTTCAAAATAACTTTCAACAAAACTATCAATATCACATACACAGGTCAAAATTATACACATCGGTATAATATCGGGTAACCAATATATATATTATATATATATGATATATGACTGATATGTGTAAGATATATTTATACACATACCCGATATGTGTAGACTTCATGCAGGATATCAGATACATGTCGGGCACATATAGCAGTGTTGTCACTTGGATGTGTCCATACTATGTTTTTTGTCTACCATCCAAGATTGTCCAAAATCGTCCAAGCCTATGTCCCATGTTTAACTAATCAATAAAGTAATTTAAAAAATATATAATTATATATTTTTTTAGGTGCTGGACTCATTGGTAAAAAAATAAAATAGATTATTTTAATAAAATTTTAAGTAATTTTAACTTGAAAAAATGTCCAAAATGTCCAAAAAATGTCCAAGTGACAACACTGCATATAGTACATGTATAGTATACATGCCATATACATATCAGGTACATATCGCATAGATAAATTTTGTAATACATCATGTACCTGATATGTACCCGATATAAAGTACTGAAGTAACATCGAGAAAGAATAAATTTGAATATTATATTTTAATAAATTTTAATAAATTTTAATGCATCTGCATTATGATCACCTAATTATCACTTTGCCATAACAATAATATAAAGCAATTTAATAAAAATTATATATATATTTATTTTATTTATTTATTATAAACAATTCTCTAACAAATCGGTCACAATTTGGAATCTAACATCTATAATCTACAATTCTATAGCAAATAACTAATGAAACACTAGTAATAATACAACAAAAAAAAATAAAAAAGTTCAACAAATCGGTAACAAAACACCTAAAATGCCCAAGAAAACTAATAAAGTACCCAAGATAAAAATCTACAAGACACCCCAAAATGCATCAAAACAATATAAAATCGGCAACAAAACACCTGAAGCAACTACAAACTGCACAGAGAGCACCCAAGAAAACTGACAGAACACCCAAAATAAAATCTACAACAAAAGACCCTAAAATGCACCTAAAGCAATGTCGAAATCAGTGACAAGACACCACGTAGTCATACAAGAACGCCAAATAAACTAATAGGCACCCAAAGTAAAAACTCTGAAACAACGTTGAAATCAGCAACAAGACACCTGAGGCAATCATGAAATCACGCGACAAACCTAAATAACAGAAAAACTAAAAAATAGTATTAGAACTAGAGCGCGTCAACAAAAAGTATGAAAGAAAAAACACGGCACTAGCGATGAATAATACACCAAAATGGTCAACACCAACAATGAAGCACCGACTAACGATTCCAACGACAAAATCTGAAGCCATTACCCAAAGAACCTAAAAAAGAAAAAAAGAAAAACGTGAAAGTTAGTATTTGAACTAAAAAGCGATAAAGGTCACCAACAACTAAAAAATGCTACTTTTTCAAAAGATTAGCAATATTTGTCTCTTTTATTTTAGTAATACAGCACACACCGAAATGGACGACACCAACAGCGGCGAAAAAAGTTGTAATAGCGCCAACGATGAAGAAAAGTTGCTCCAAAACCAAAATGGACGACAGTTATTTTCTAAAAAAAAAATTAGTAAGTGCTGTACTAAAAAAAACAAAATACAGAAATAACAAAAAAAAAAGATACTTATCTACTGGTATTCTGATCTGTGTAATAGGGAAAGTTTAAATAAATAATGCGAAAAACGATAACAAATTTAATTAAATTAATAAAAAAAATGTAAGAAACGTTTATAAAAATATAAATAAAAAAAAGGTTAATAAAAAAAAACAAAAAGAATTGTTTAATATAGTAATAATTTATAATTTATACGTACCCATAAAAATAATTTAAATACGTAAAAATAATTTAAATAAAAAAATTATTTAAAAAAATAATTCAAAAAAAATTTAACCAAAAACAAATTAAATAAAAAAACATTAAAAAATAAACAAAGAAAAGTAAACAAAATAAAACAAAATAAAAAAAAAAACTGAAAAAATTGATAAAATAAATATTAATAAATAAATAATTTAAATAATAAAATAAAAAAAAAAGAAAAAAAAATAAGCAATAAAAAAAGTAAAAAAAAAATAAAATAAAATAAAATAAAAAAGTAATAAAAATAAAAAAAAGGAATAAAAATAACAAAAATAAAAAAAAACAAATAAAAAAAATAAAAAAAAATTAAAAATTAAAAGCAGTAATAAAAAAAAATAACTAAATATAAAAAAAAATAAAAAATATAAACATAAAAAAAATTTAAATTTAAGGGAATATGTTTTTTGTGCACCCGCATCCCCTCGGCAACTCAACACCCCAGATTAGGGATCATCGATCTTGGCTGATTAGATTATAATCAGCCAAGATCGGTGATCATTATTTTTTTTTATTTTTTTTCTTTTCGCTTTGTTTTTTTTTCTTTACTACTGGTACTAATATTTTTCTTTTTTTTTTTTTTTACAGTTTCTCTATGACGTTCGTGTGATGCCTTAACAACATTCATGTGGTGCTTTGACGATGTTTGTGAGGTGCTTTAGCGACGTTTGTGTGGTGCTTTGATAAAGTTTGTGTGGTGCTTTGACAACGTTTGTATGGTGCTTTAATGACGCTTGTGTGGTGTCTTAATGATATTTCCGTGGTGACTTGACGATATTTGCGTGGTGCCTTGACAATGTTTGTGTAGCGCCTTATCTTGATGGTGTTCATGTGGTGTGTGTTTGTCTGGTTTGTGTGATACTTTGATAGCATTTATGTGGTGCCTTGATGATGTTTGTGACGGCGTTTGTACTCGATCAAGATCTGTATTTTCCCTTTTTCTCTCCGTTTGTTTGCTTTTCCTTTCTTTTTTACTAATATATTTTTTTTTACAGTTTCTCTATAGCCTTGACGACGTTTGTATAGTACCTTGACGACGTTTGTGTGGTGCTTTGATGGCATTTGTGTGGTGCTTTGGTGGTGTTTGTGTGATGCCTTGGTGGTGTTTGTGTGATGCCTTGTCTTGACGGCAGTCGTGTGATGTGTATTTGTCTGGTGTCGTGACGGGTTTTCGTGATGGTATTTGTGTGATGCCTTGATGATATTTGTTGGTGTTTTTGACGGCATTTGAACCGGATCAGGGTTGATCAAGATACGTGTTTTCTTTTTGTTTGTTTTTCCTTTCTCTTTTACTAATTTTTTTTTTTTTTATATACAGTTTTTCTACAACGTTCATGGTGCCTTGATGACGTTTGTCTTGACGATATTTGTATAGTGCCTTGACGATATTTGCGTGGTGCCTTGATGGTATTTGTGTGACATTTTTTGATGGCATTTGTGTGACTTTTCTTGACGGCGTTTGTGTAATGTGTGTTTGTCTGGTATCGTAATGGTGTTTGTGTGTTGCCTTGACGACATTTATATGGTGTTTTGATGGCGTTTGTACTGAATCAGAGTCGATCAAGATACGTGTTTTCTTTTTGTTGGTTTGTTTTTCCTTTCTCTTTTACTAATTTTTTTTTTGTAGATTTGGATTTTTTTGAATGTGAAATTGAACACTGGGTAAAAAGAATTTAGAGTTTCTTTTTTTTTCAGCATTACTTTCTTTTGCAGGTCCAGGTTTTCTTGGGCTTTAGTGAAATGCACCAGGTAGGTTTTTTGATTTTTGTGCTGCTCTTTTTTTTTATTAGCTAACTATTCTTTCTTTTAGGTGTGATTTCATTGCTGGAATTATCGTTGCTATTGGAGTTTCATCGTCATTGCCGTTATTTGAATTATTGGTGCCGTCGAGTTGTTGGTACTTTCGGTGTGGGTTGTGCCGTTCGTTTTTGTGTTAGAATTTTTGTTTTAGCTTTATATTTGTTTGTAGTTCATTATGTAGTACTTTTTTTACTGTGGTGCGATTACGTCAGTTTTACATTTTTTTCTATGATTTCATTACACTTTTATTCCGTTTTTTTAAAAAAATAAATACATGTGATGAATTTTAATTAGTTGATCAATTTGCTCTTTTTTTTATTATCATTTTAGTCCCAGACAATTAATTTGAAAAAAGTCTTTTAAATTCCCGCTAAGTTAATTCTCGTTTTTTGATTGGTTGGTGATTTGACAGTTCGGATGCCGAAGGGTGGTGGGCCGGATGCTCATCTTAGTTATTACGTGGTCGATTTTGATTGGTCGATCACAGGGGTGCACAACTGTGCGGGTGCGTGAAAAACTTAAACCCTAAATTTAAAATAAAAAAAAATTAAAATAAAAAAAAACCAATAAAAAAAACCAATAAAAAAAAAATAAAAATTGATACAATAAAAACAAATTAAAAAATAAGAGTAGAAGTAAAAAGCAAAGGCAATAAAAAGAAAAAAAATATAAATAAAGCAAAGCCCAAAAGTTAGTACTAAATACGAATATAAATATGGAACATGTGTAAAAATAATGGTATAGTTGTCCGATTAACATCTAGTAACACGCTCCTAGGGATTATTTATTTATTTCCTGTAGGAAATTATAACAGAGTTTGATTCCGGTTATTTCTTACTATAGAAATAACTGGAAATTTACTTTTTATTTTCGCATATGTATTGGGTACCTGATATATATCAAATTAAAAAAAATTTAAATAGTAAAAAATTAATGAATTTTATACCATAAAGGATAAATTTTTTTAAAATATAAAATATATGCATTGTAAATAATAATTTAGAATTATAAATATGCCATTTTAAAAATTATTTTATTACATATGCATATCGGGTACCCAATATATGTTAACTATATGATATATATACAATATATCACTAATATGTAGTATTTTAATTATAGTAATATGGTACCCGATAGGGACCCGATATATTGGATTTTGACCTGTGATATTCATATGGACCAGCATTGGGCAGGTGATAACAACCAACCAGTACCAAGCCAGGACCCAAAGAACTCTAATATAACTTAGAGGTTACTAAAAAAGAAAATTTTGTATAGAAATTCATCAAAGGTTGCATTTTAATATAGTAAATATTTTTAAATTTTGTACTATTTTATATGCCTATTTGGCTGATATTATACAAATTCAGATCTAAGTTCTATTAGAGTTTTTCGGGAACCTGCCAAGCCACACAAACTTAAAGGCTTACAAAGAATTCTAGTATAGGGGCATATCTCGTATTAGTCGACTGTGTATAACTCTAATATATAAAAAGATATTCATCGAATAACCTTTGAATCGGAGCGGGCATGCAATACCTTGCATGTAATCGAACCAGATAATTCCAAATTGGGCCTGCATGCAATACCTTGCATATAATTAAAAGAGACATTGCTCAAATCCAGGTCTACTACTAGAAAAAAAATAAAAGATAAAAAAAAAAGTTGTGTTGTTACGAAATTGTTATAGAAGGAAATTGGAGTAAATAGTTAGAATGGTGTCCAAGGAGAAGCATGATCATGAATCAATCATCTATTTGGATATGGAAATGTACACTTGGAAATGGAAATAATTCTCAATCAGCGTAGTGTTTATCATGTGACCTTGATAAAAAACAAGACAGACAAGTGAAAATAAAAATATTGACAAATGAATAAAAACACTCCAATGTAGAACCCAGACAAATTAAGATGCAATTATCGATGATAATTTAAAAGTATTTTATACGTTAGAAAACAAAAAATTGGAGACAAATTTTAACTGTAGCAGATTGCATTTAGGTACTTCAGTAACTAAATAAGTCTTTATTGTGATAGAGAGAAAATCATAGGCATTAGCCTTAAAATCCTATAGTATATTCGTATCTCAAATAATAAAGGCAGAATTGCCCAAAAAAAATAAAAAATAAAAAATAAAACAATTAAATAAAGAGTGCTTTTAGGCTTCTCTTGCAAGAGATATATCTTCCACATGGAGGTATATATCCCACACTGGTTGGCCAATCAAAAAATAGAAATATCATGTGATTGATACTAGCCCAAATCATATGTAACTAATCGATTATACATAATCATGTGTAACAAAAACAACAATTTCAGAAATAAACTCCAATTATATTCACTTCAGATCCAATCAAAAAGTAAAATAACTAGATATTTTTTTATTAAGATTTTTATTAAATTAATAATATATTTAATTTAGTCAATTATATCATAAATTCGTATATCTAGTACAATTTCATGATCTAGTATTTAAGCGAAATTTTGCAGTAAAGTATAATTGGTCGCATAAGCGGCCAATTATACTTTATTGCAAAATTTTGCTTATATCCAACTTGAAAACTCAAAATATTTCGCGATACTAAAATGCCATTCCCAGTATCAATTGCAGTTTTAGCGAACCAAAAAGAAAAAAGAAAGTGGTTAGATGTGAATGAGGGAAAAAATTTTAAAAAATAAAAAAACTTACCATTCCCGATGCTAACTCCACACTTTGCAAAACTCATTAATGACACCATCCAGTGTTGTTACGGGACAGCTTTGAACAGTAGTTTGGACAATTTTGGACAATCTTGAACAATTAAATAAAGTAAAATTACTTAAATTTTATTAAAACAATCATCTATTTTAATTTTAACTGGAATGTGTTTAACACCTCAAAAAATATATAATCATATATTTTTTAGACAAATTTAATAATTATTAAAGCCTGTATAAAAGCTTTGGACAATCTTGGACACTTGGACATTTTGGACGTGAACAAGGCCAAAAAAGGCCTTGGACAGCCAAAATGTACAACACTAATGCTATCCATAGTAAAGACCTTAATATCAACAACACCCAAGATGACAAAGATCTGAAAATGATAGCAGCAAAAGTAATGAAAGCTTAAAACCAACGATTCTGAAATTTTCACAAACAATGCCACAAAATGGCGAATGCTCGCAGTATTAATTGCATGTTTTAGCGAACCCAAGAAAAAAAAAAAGTGATTAGATGTGAATGAGAAAGGAAAAAAAACTTACTCACTGTTCTCAATATTAACTCCATGCTTTGGCGACAAACCCAAAGTGACAAAGATCTAAAAATGACAGCACCAAAGCGACGAAAGCCTGAAACCAACAGTAAAAGACTAAATCTTTACAAAAGACAGCACCGAAACAACGCAAGTCCAGAATCTTCATAAACGATGGTACCAATAAGCAGTGTTGTCACTTGGACGTGTCCATACTATGTTTTTTGTCCAACATCCAAGATTGTCCAAAATCGTCCAAGCCTATGTCCCATGTTTAACTAATCAATAAAGTAATTTAAAAAAATATATTATTATATATTTTTTTAGGTGCTGGACTCATTGGTGAAAAAATTAAAATAGATTATCTTAATAAAATTTTAAGTAAGGGCAGTGTCATTAATCACCTAATTATTTTTTATCAGAGGCCTACCCCCCTCCCTCTTCCTTAATATATAAATAGTCAGGTTCTTATATATAATTTTAACTTTTTTTACCCCCCTCCCCCCTAAAAAATCACCTGATTTTTGTTACTCCCTAATTTTAATTTGAAAAAATGTCCAAAATGTCCAAAAAACATCCAAGTGACAACACTGCCAATAAGCAACAACAACCACAATGGCAGCACCACTAAACAAATCTACAAAAGAAAGACAAGTCAATATTAGTTCAAGCTAAGGGAAAAAACTGAAAAAGGCCACATATCCAAAAAAAAAAATTATTATTTTGCAAAATCCCGTGTTTAATTTTAACTATCCAGTGTTTTAGCAAAGTAAAATAAAAAAAAGTTAATATTAGTTCAAAAAACAGAAAAACTAACAAAAAAAAAGTAAACTCTACTTATTCTACAAGAAACAAAAAACAACCTCGTTTATATTAAAGGACCCAGGTCTAATCTCCACTATCTAGTTTTTAGCGTTTCAGTGAGACAAGTCTACAAAGAAAGTTAGTATTAGTTTGAAAAAAAATAAAAAACAAACAAACAAACAAAAAAAAAATTAGTATAAAGAAAAAAAATACTTATTTTGCAAAAAAAAAAACAACATACAAATCTAGATCTAGTCTAAATCTAAATTAGATTGGAGATTAGGGATAAATTAACTCTGATCTAGTACCGGTACTACCAGTGGGAGATATATTTTCCAGAGAGATATATCTTTTATGAGAAATTCCTATAATTTCTTTTAAATAAATTATAATAAAAAAAAATAATAATTAAAATAATAATAAAAGATTATAAGCCATTTTGGTATAGCCTGTAGGCGAGTCTGACATGCCTTCTATATGAACTGAGGTTCATATAGTGTGGCAGGTCGCACCTGAGTACCCAAGGAAAATTTGGGTGATACAAACTTAGATATTAGATAATTAGTTGTATAATCTTAGATAGTACGATTCTCTTAATAAAAAGTGTTGGCGAGACTGCCTAAGTTATAAAAAATAAAAAAATAAAAAAATAAAAAAAAAAATAAAAAAAATAAAAGATTATAATAAAAAAAAGAGATTTATATTTTTGTGCACCCTGCACCATGGTGCACCCCTGATCACGAGGTATATATACAATCAGTGATCATCGATAATCACTTTTTTTTTTTGTACTTTTTGTTCTGCTTTTTTTTTCTGTATATATTTTTTTTATTTACAGTATTTATTTTTTTTTGCTACAGTTTTCCAGATAATTTATCGCGTTTTGTGGTGTCTTCACTGTTGTCGCCATTGGGTGTCGTCGCTTGGTGTCGTCACTTTGGTATCATTGTCTTGGTGTTGTTGCTGTGGATGTGTTATTTAGATGCTGTTATTGAGGTTTTTGTTACTTGCTTTGCTGTTTGCTTAACCACTTGCTTTGCCGTTTGCTTTTTTTGCTTGCCTTGCCATTTGCTTTGTATTAATTTCTTTGCCGCTTTGCCATTCTTTTTGTGTCACTTGTTTTGCTATAATTTCGCTGGTTGCACCGTACTTTCTGTGCCGTTGCCTTGGTGTTGGTGTTAATTGTGCTTTGTTTGTTGTCGTAATTTCACTGCTTTCGGTGTCGTCGCCCTGGAATTTTGCTCGGCGTGATTTTCGCGCCTATGGTATCGTCTTTTGGATTTTGTTGTATGTTTTGCTGTGCTAATGTGGTCATTTTTCCGTTTGTGTGATCACGACACGCATTCGTTAGATAGGGTTAAGGTGGGTTACATGGTTAGGGTATTTTTAGGTTTGTTAGTTATAGTTTGTTAAGCTATATTGGGCTTCTTTGAATTCAGGGCCGTATTATTTGTTGTTTTGCTATTCCGGTTTTGAATTTTTACTAACGCTTCTTTTTTTTTCCTAGAACTTTCTTGAGGCGTATGATGCTCTGGTTAGTGGCTGCATTTAGAAGTATGGTATTCAGATTTTCTTATGAACGTTCTTTTACTTCAGTTAAGTGCATCATTTTTTACCTTCATCGTTGGTGTCGTCATAATCAGAATGGTGAATTACTTTTTTATAGTCGTTGATACATTGTTTTAACTTTGTAGTTGGTGTACTCTTGTTGTGAAATTTTGTTGAGCCGTTAGGTTGGGTTAGGGTTAGGGTAAGTTAGAGTAGAGTAGTTGTGGTTGTATCGAATATTTAGGAAAGGGAGCGAAGCGGAGGCAACAGCCGAAGCGAAGCGACTACAGGGTGAGCGAAGTGAGCCCTGTCTGTGTTGCTGAGCGTAAGTGAAGCAACACAAGCTGTACTGAGTATAACAAATGTAGCGTATAAGAGTGTATATGTACGCGTAGCCGATAGCTTTGTTTTTGCAGTTAGTTAGGTTTGGGTTAATGTTAGGGTAGGTAGGGTATATTAGGTAGTTTTTTTAGTAATCGCGATCAGGTAGCTGATGCGATTTGTAATATGACATAATTGTTGTATTATGCTGTGTCAAGTGTAATAAATTAATCATCTATTAATCGCTATAAAATATAATTCCTGCATAAGTAAAATTTTTAATAAATTAAAAAAAATCGTACTGTTGATCACGTCAGTCATGTGATCCAGAGTGCGCCGTCAATCACATGACCAGGGTGATCTGGGATGATCCGGGGGTGCATCGTAGTGCAGGCGCACCATTTTTTAAAATCCTAAAAAAAATTTTAATAAAAAAATAAATTATAAAAAAATAATAAATTAAAAACTGAAAAAAATTAAGTTAAATTTAATTAATAAAAAAAATAAAAAATATTTAAAAAATTAAAATAAAAAATAAGTTTAATATGCTTCGCATGGGTGTTATGTGCTTGTATATCGCACCCTAATTTGATTGGCTAAATTTGCAGATTATTATTTTAAAAAAATGACCATTTTTGTTAAAATTCTTTAGACTAAGAATCAGTCTAAGAAATTTTAAAAAAAGTCTTAAAATTTTTTGCGCCTATATGCAAAATTTAGCGCTGAACAAGTTTACTTAGTCGGCTTAGAAAGGTGTCTTGATAAAATTTAGAGAAATCGTCAAAAAATGAATTAAAAAAATGAAAAATTGCGAATATCTCTAAATTTTGATAAGACAACCTTTCTAATTCGACTAAGTGAACTTGTTTAGCACAAAATTTTGCATATATACGCAAAGAAATTTAAGAATTTTCTAGTAAACCTTCTATATTAACCCTAACCTAAAAGTTTTTACAATAATTTGCTTATTTTTTTTAAATAATGATCTACAAATTTAGCTAATCAATTAGGGTGCGATATATGCATTTATTCAATAAAAAATACTGCAAATATTTTTTATAAAAAAAAAAAAATACAGTATGAAAAAATTAATAAATAAAAATTAAAAAATAATAATAAAAAAAATTAAAAAAAAAAATAAAA